>JBBPCX010000016.1:12165489-12179446 GCA_037974365.1 Hydrocynus forskahlii | reverse complement strand
GTCACTTGGGGGGGGGTTGTGGTGTGTGTGTGGGCGGGTGGGGTTAAAGAGAGTCTCTCCAAAATGCACAGTAAGATCTACGGTGTGTAGAACGAGGCAGCAGCAGACACCAGACCCCACCAACTGGAATCCACAGCACCAGTGATGTCCATCAGACAGGCGAGATCCCATTATGTTCCACTATGTTCCATAACTAAAACGACAAAGAGAGAGAGAAACAGTCACTCACTGACTGATTAAGCTTCTGCCTTCAGCATCTTCATGACCATTTTCCAGCTTTCAGAATTAAATGGCCCATTTCTGTTACTCTCCCTTTAAGACAGATATACAGTCCAGTGCATTTCTTCATATTTTGCTTCCGAAGATCCAGACTTTCTTGTATTTTAATGTGGTCTTGAGGAACATATAAAGTCCTTCTTTATATCAAGTGTCATGAATAACAGTGTAATTACACATTAATAACACAAACGACATTGTAACAACTGATGTATTCCCTGTTACAAGCCGGATTACAGTAATGTAGCTCATATAAACTTTTATACCTTTTATACACATGTAATAGTATGTATTTAGTGTGATTGCGGAAGAAACAAACGCAAAGCAAAACACAGCAGACTCATGAACAGACTCTAAAGCTCAGGTCAGTTATAAAAAAGACGTGTTTCACTGTTTGTTGTAGTTTAATTAAAAATAATCAGCCCGTGAATGAAGCTATATGTGCTTTCAAACATCCTTACCCATAAATGGCTTGGTAAGATCTGGTGAATTTCTGTTCCTCCAATATTAAGTGTATAAAGGATATTTAATGTGAACGGGGGCCAAAAACTGGTCTGGAGCCACGATAGTAACACTGTGGACGTACCTGAGCAGCAAAACGTGGCTCTTCAGTACAGCCCACACTCAATCAGGTTGTTTTTGATGATGACGTCAGTGACGGCGTCGAAGACGAACTGCACATTCTTGGTGTCAGTGGCGCAGGTGAAGTGGGTGTAGATCTCCTTGGTGTCTTTCCGCCTGTTCAGATCCTCAAACTGGCACTGAATGTAGGCTGCCGCCTCCTCGTACGTGCTGGAACCTGAACAGAGTCCCACTAGATCCATCATCATTACAACCAGCATCTGACCACAGCAGCAGACCACAAACACACACACACACACACACACACACAGACACAAGTTCTGTGTTTCTGGTGCAATACACACACACACACACACACACACAATTTATACAGACACACACACACACACACATTTATACAGACACACACACACACACACATATTTATACAGACACACACACACATACACACATATTTATACAGACACACACATACACACACACTCACACACACACATATGTTTATATATGAGGCCTTTAGGGGAAGAGTGGACCTAGTCCAGTTTCTGTTGTTTTGAGAAATCAGCCAGTGAAAATCCAAGTTGCATGGCAAATCAATTGCGAGGAAGAACATCACTGCCATCTAGTGAATATTCCAAAAATTGCATATGGACTTGGTTCATTATTCCCCGCAAAATATACAGTGCTTAGATGGCGCTGACGCTGAAAGAGCTGATACCCAAAAAAGTGGACTTGGTCCATTTTTCCTCTCAAGGCCTCATATGTATGCAAACAGTGGCAGTAGCTGCAGACACTGAAAGATACACAGTAATTTTGCATATATTTTACACACAGACACACATTTTTACACACACACATTTATATAATATATATGTATATATATTTGTGTAGTATACAGCTCTTTTTATGTTATACTGTGTAGTTTTTATAGGTCTTTCGTTCTGCCCACTTTGCTGCTGAAAACTGGTAGATAACTGCTAGTGAAAAAGGACAGAGGTTCAAATCTGATTGATGTGTAACAGTTACAGGATTGCTGAGCTAACACGTCCACTTTTTATTAGTTTTACTGCATTTAAACATACAGAAATAAATCTAATGATACTCCAGGCAAATTCTGTGCCCGTTTATGAATCAGCATCAGTGTTGACATGGGCAGGCATGTTACATGTACTACCGTACTGTGCAAAAGTCTTGAGTCCCCCACAACACCATCTCAGAAGCATCTGATTAACAACGGCTTCATTTTTCAGCATCAACGATCCCAAACACACTGTCAATACAGTCAAAGCACCACTATAGAAAAAAACAGGATGGAACTCCACATTACTGAAGTGGTGTGGATCATCTGGACACAGATCAGAACAATACACAGCAGATGCCCAGAGAAGAGCTTTGGAATGTCCTTCAAGAAGCCTGGAGAACTCTTCCTCAAGAACTTAAAGAAACGACAGGAGAGCTGGCTGTGAACGGTGGTCCTAACGGAGCTCAAAACACACACTGACTTTAAAGCTGGTTAGAATTAAACAAACCCTCTTTGTGCTTATACTGGATTTACATGAGTGTTTGAACATGTTGCAGTAAAACCCCGAAAAGTCTATTCCTACAAAACATAAAGAAATGAGGGGGCGGGTTCAAGACTTTTGCACAGTGCTGTATATTGGCCCACAGTTGCCATATTGGTGACTCCCAAAGGAAAACACTGAGGAACGAAAGGTGAAATTCATTAAGGCAGCTATTTCAGCCTTGGCCAAGAGCCAGAGGAACAAAAGCTCTGAAATATCTGTTCCACATTTCAGCTCTGCTGGCAGCCGAACCATCAAAGCACTCAGACCACAGCTCCACCGACGGAACAAAACCTCGGAGGAACCGAGGAGCCCGTCCTGAAAGATCTGTGGCTCTTCCTCGTCTTGACAGCCTGCTTGAAAGTGCACTCAGCTCAGGTAAACCACAATAAATCTTTACAAATGTTTACAAAGACGGGAGTGAAATGCTAAACTGAGTCCAAGGAGGAACACCAGGATGAAGGATGATGACTAGCAGACACACACATACATTTTTCCTCGTGTGAAGCAGTTCCAGGACCTGCCATTACCAGAGCGCTGTTAAAACACTACTGCGGATTTTTAGCCCCCTTACTGGCTCTGGCAGGCGCTAATTCTTCACTTTAGGCCAAACAGGAAGAGCATCAGAATGAAAACCCCACTTCTTTTCCAACATGCCCCTTAATTCAGTGTCTGTCAACACAGTCACTCAGTGTGTTTGGTGTGAAATGGTTGATTGAAGAGTCTCTCATTTCTTTCCAGTGGAGGTGAATAGAATCAGACGTCTCCAACACAAAGCCAGCTGTTTTATTCTCTATCGCCCCCCAGTGCTCCGCATGTCTCTGAGTGTTTATATGGATGTTGATGATGTAAAATAGTGAATCTGAACTAAATCACTTTTCTTTGGGGACTATTTTACCTCACAACGCCCTGCATGTATCCTTAAACCATGAATGGGTTTAGTTTTCGCTGTGAAAACTAAACCAAACCAACTCTGTTTACATATTCAACACTTATTTATGCAGGAACTGTGAGAAAATGAACAAAAACATCTTTAATGTGTTTTACCTAAGGTTCACTTTCAATATGTTTCTGTGGGAGTTCAATAGAGAAGGAATGATTTCACACAGGAAACAGCGGCCTCGGGTTTAAAGCCGTTTTACTGAACACTAAACTAGAAACTATTATTAGATCATGGTATTTTCTACCAGACAGAAATCATACATCACAATATCTCCAAAAAGGAAAGCAACAAGGAGCATACTGTAATAACACTAACACCACAAGCAACAATAATTATTACATTCATTTTACAGCACCTCAAATTTACTGAATGACACAAAGTTACTTCTTAACCTTAAAATGTCAATCGCCATGAGATTTTCTTTTTTTATTGTGTGCACTCTAACACACTTCTCTCTCCTCTAAAGGAAACATCCCCTCAGGCACCCTGAGTTAGACGTTGTGCTCAGTAGCTGGTCTCTAAAATAGTATTTCACTGTTTGCTGTATATAATGAAGGCAGATCTCTGTTCTATGTTTCTGAAGTGTAAAGTGTCCATTTGTCATGCGTGAACACACCACAACACACGGTGTAAACAGTGAAATTCTTTCTCTGTATTTAACCCATTTAACCCATTCTCCTAGTGAAGCAGCGGGCAGCCAGGAACACAGCGCTCGGAGGGCAGTGTGTGGGGACGGTGCCTCACTCAAGGGTACCTTAGTGGTGCCACTAGCAGCCCTGGGATTCGAACCCACAGCCTTCTGATCACGGGGCAACTCCCTAACCACTCGGCCACCAGCTGCCCCCTGAAGCTCGTCCTGTCCTTGTCTTGCTCGACAGAAAAGTCGTGATTATGAAAGCTCAGTACCTAAAAAAACCTCAGACTCTCTCCTGAAGCCACGTCTCACCACAGGGGCATGTTAAACGGGGGACTCTGGGTGAAACAGAAGATCAAACCCCACCCTGACTCTATTAGGAACGCTGGATGGGCAGATGTCTCCACATTTCCAAGAACTTTGCTAGTCGAGTTGCTCGGCTACCAGTTACCAAGGTCATTTACCGAAGTCAGCTTTTTAAGTGCAATGTTTCTTGCTCCAGTGAAACAACAGTGAGGCGCCCGGACTGCTGTGTCAGCAACGGAACAGAGGCATTCAGAACAGTTGCCCCTGAAAACACATCACTTAAAGATTTTTATAGATTTAAATGCACCTCATTGTTGCTGAAGCTTATATCAGCCAAAGCCACTCAGACTCGTGTCTCCTTATCTAAACGTTAACTCACAGCACGGTGAGACATCTCTCTCTGTGTCTTCTGTTAAAAGGGATGTAATGTCAAAAAGGGAGGTAAAACTATCAAATTCCCAAACTGGAAAATTTACATTCCAAAACAAATGAGGAATGAACAAATTAACAAAATAAGCCATAAACAGAAGTGATTACTGAAAATGATTATTGAGAAACACTAACAAGTATCCAATAGCTAAGTAACGCCCTTCAGGCTGTCCCGACCTGTCACTAGTGATGACTTCACTGAAATTGACACTGATACTGTTTATTAATACTAATGCTTTTCAATACCGATACTGCTTTTCAACAGCAACATTTTTCAACACTCTGATTGATCCACTCTCCATAATTTGATGCAGAAAATAAAGACCCACCGCAGTATTCAGGGTAGCAGATAGTGAGAGAACTCTTCTTGATCTTCTCTTCAAACAGGTCCTTCTTGTTGAGGAAGAGGATGATGGACGTGTCCGTGAACCACTTGTTGTTGCAGATGCTGTCGAACAGCTTCATGCTCTCATGCATGCGGTTCTGCGGGCACACACACACACACGCGCGCGCACACACGTGCACACACACACACGTGCACACACACACACGTGCACACACACACATGCACGCACACACCAAGCACACACACACGCGCACACACGTGCACACACACGCGCACACACGTGCACACACACACGTGCACACACACACGTGCACACACACGCGCGCACACACGTGCACACAAACACGCACACACACGTGCACACACACACGCGCACACACGTGCACACACGCGCACACGCACACACACGTGCACACACACACACGCGTGCACACACGCGCACACGCACACACACGTGCACACACACACGTGCACACACACGCGCACATGCACACACACACGCACGCACACACACACGTGCACACACACGCGTGCACACACGCGCACACGCACACGCGTGCACACACGCACGCGCACACGCGTGCACACACGCACGCGCACACGCACACGCGCACACACGTGCACACACACACGCACACGCGTGCACACACACGCGTGCACACACACGCGTGCACACACACGCGTGCACACACACACACACGCATGCACACACGCACACACACACGCGTGCACACACGCACACACACACGCGTGCACACACACACACACACACACACACGCGTGCACACACACACACACGCGTGCACACACACACGCGCGTCCCATGAAAATCTTGAGTCTCTGAAGTCTGCCTGAACTGAAGTGCACTTCATGTTAGAGATATTCACTTAAAGAGGAATTTCACCAATTTTTCAAAATTTCTGCGCCATTAAATGGTTTGGTGTGAAACTCACAGAGTAAAAACTGTTCACAGTGGAGGTGAATAGAACCAGACGTCTGCCTCTAAAAGCTACTCACAGAAAGTTATTCCACTAAAGTTTTGAGAAGCTTCATTGTGGATGGATACATTCAGGGCATCATGAGGCAGCATAGTCCACAAAGTAAAGTGATTTAGTTCAAATTCACTATTTTACCATCATCAACATCCGTATAAACACTCAGAGACATGTGGAGCTTCGCTGTGGGGCAGCAAATAAAACGGCTGGATTTGTGTTGGAGACGTCTAGTTCCATTCACCTCCACTGTCAAGAGACCAGAGTCTGTACAATAAACTGTTTCACATCAAATCCAAAAAAGAGACAGAATTTGGGGGAATTTTGAAAAATCAGTGAGATTTCATTTTTAGAATGCTGTGAGCTACTCAACTGTACAGTGAGAAACCGAATTTCAGACAATAATTAAATTTGTGGAAACATCTTCATGTGAAATAACAAATGTTCATGAAAAAGTAAGGATGGGTGATTTGCGAATGGACACTAAATTAGTTTGCGTGACTACTGTCTTAAAAATGTTTTTTGCCTTATTTTGACCCGTGTTGTTGTAAGTAAAGGATGACTACTGCCAGAAGGGGGCAGTAATGCACACCAAAACTGTTTCTGCTAGCTAATGACAGGCTTGGTGTCCAAACATGTTGACGAGCTCACTAGCGCCCCCTACTTTGAGCTTTACCTTAGCAAGGCTTTGGACTGGTGTAAAAATGTAATCAGGCCTGAGTGCTTGTTAGAGAGCTGGATCCCTATAGAGAGCATCCTGTGTAGCTGCATCACAGCGTGGTTCAGGAACCGCTGTGTTTCAGATCACAACACCCAACAGGAGAGTGAAGGCAACTGAGATGATCAGGATCTCTCTCGCCTCTGTCATCCAACGGCCACGGTTAACACCCCCTTACTTATTATATAACATACTCTCTGTCCTGCTGCTGCCATTGTTTGCACAATTATTTATGAACTGCTGCCGATCTCTTACTTGCATTTTTTGCACACTTTACTGCTGCTAGAACACAGTATCTGTCATCACACTGGATTCACTCACACTAGTGCTGTAGCTGCTTTTGTTGTCTCCATTAAATGTTGTCTTGTCCTGTTGCTCTTGCCTTTTTCTTGCTCTTTCTCTCTCTCACTCTCTTTGCACTCTAATTGCAATACTGATATTTCGTCCATATCACGCAGCTCTATTACATTCAGATGCTGAGGCTGCAGACTACGGCACGTTTAGGTGAAAAGTGTGTAACACACTCAGAGAGTGGTGTCCGCACCATCTCCTCATCCTCGGCCAGCACCAGGTCGTAATCACTCAGGGCCACGCAGAAGATGATTGCCGTCACGCCTTCAAAGCAGTGAATCCACTTCTTTCTCTCAGAGCGCTGCCCACCCACATCAAACATCCTGTTAAAACAAATCCACACACACCTATAAACACCAGTTCACTCTTACTTTGCACCAAGGTCACTATTTGCATCACTTGAGGAACCATGAAGGGTTAACTGACTTAAAGTAGAGCTCTTTGAAGGTAAAGTGTGTCTCCACAATGCCAGTGGTCTTGACTCGAGTCCTCAGCACGTCTTGCTGTGTGGGGGTGTAGCCCTGTTGGGATATCCTCTCCAGATCGTTCAGATAGCTATGGGACAGAGTGCATTCAACATATTTAGGAAACTTATTAGGATACCTATTATACACATGACAGCCTGCAAAAACCCTCCACATGAATTAGTGTGGTTCACTAAAAATGTGCTCAAGAGCTCTCAATCAGAAACAGAGCAGTGAGATCTTCAGCCGATCAGCCATAACATTAAGACCACCTGCCTAAGACTGTGTGGCTCTGACTGGTCTGCAGCTATGCAGCCCCATACGCAGCAGGGGGCGCTGCACAGCATGTTCTTACCCAGCATGACCTTCTTAAGCAGTTTGTTCTACAGCAGATCGTCTGTGGGATCAGAACAGATGGCCTGGTCCTCAGTCTCCACCACCAGTGGCCCTCGGGCACCCAGGACCCTGTCGCTGGATCTCCTTCCTTGGAGCACTTTTGGTAGTTTCTGACCACTGCATGCCTGCATGACCTGACGTGTTGGAGACCTGACGTGTGCAGACATCACAGATTGGTTCTACTCAAAGTGTCTCAGATCCTTTCGCTCCTTTTTCTATGACTTCAAGAACTGGCTGTTCACTCACTGACTAATATAATACAACCCCCCTCAGATCATCAGTGTTCTTCACTTGCAGGGGCTTTAATGCTGGGGCTGATCAGTGTAGATCGTTTTAAAACTTATAACAGAAAATAATATTCTCAAATTTGCTGTGATACACTAGCTGCTCACTGAGAAGCGATAACACCACAGTCGCACTTTTGGTTTTTGGAGTGGCTGTAAAAGAATTATTTAACAGTAAGTGGTGTAAATCACTCATCATGGATTCCAGTTCAAATATCCAACAGTATTTGTATTTTTCTTGAGTTCCGTGTCATGCTGTGACACACACACACATTCACACGCACACGCACATAACACACATACACACTTCATACTGACACAGCTACTTTTATTCACACTCAGATTTTGGTGAAAGAGTAGTAGCATAGTAACACAGAGAGGGAGAGAGAAAGAGACACACACAAAGCGAGACAGAGAGAGCAAGACAGACAGAGAGAGAGACGGGGGGAGGAACAGTCAGACTATTTGTCCTCCCAGACGATGACCCTATTAAAGGTCTTATCTGACCCATCATCACAGACCAGCGCTCTGCTGTTGTGCTGCCAAAATAAAGACCTGATCTTCAATACCACAGTTGCTCCTGGTCCTAAGGCCCCCCCGACATGAACCCGGCATGAGAACGTAAAGGAATGCATGAATTGAGTCTGTGGTTGGAGCGGATTATTATTACTGGAAACATTACTGGCCTTTTTCAAAGCCAAAAGCCAAGACCAAACCAACCGAGCTGGAAGAGAGAAGATTCTGCAGGAATGCAGCTCTGAAAACTCGTTCCTCTCTCTGAAGCAGCCCAACTACTCCTAAACCAGCACCCGGGACACAGGGAGAACAAGACGGATCTTGCCTCAATCGACCTGAACACCTCCTCATCATCATCTAAGGAGATGTGTCTCAACATGACAAGCAAAAATAACACAAACCTTTAAAGTTCCAGACCTTCGAGCAGTTCAGAGAACACCTCAGCCAAACCCTAACCACTCCGGAAGCTCCTCTCTCAAACTTCTACAGCTTCATAAACATTGTGGAATTCTGAAGCAGGGCTGTGGGTAACCTACCATTGACCCCAGTTGTGGTTGATCATCTGAGATGTGTCTGGAGTCCACGTCTTGCTTCTTTAGTTCAGAACTGGAGTTATGAGGCCAAAAACGCTAACACTAGAAATCAATAGTCACCCAAATCACCAAGCTCATAATAAGTTATACTGTGTCCTAAACCACACCCACAAGTCTGATCCACCTAACTGAAGAGCTGGATGTGGTATGAGGGTGCAGAGATTTGGGGGATGAAAAGATTTTGGTGACTACTGACCACATTTAGGGTCAGTTGGACAGTTGTTTTTGCTGAACTGTTCCTTTAATAAAGTCACACTCTAGAGGACATGTGACTACATCTCTTGTTCTGAGATGTTTTATATAAACTCACAGCTTTGTAACTCTTCATAATTGAAACACGGAAAACAGTCTGTCACGCTGGTTCGGCCTGCTACGAGTTAACGGCTAGCAAGTTAAAAGTACAGTGTGAATCATCATCTGATGGACCAGCTGTTCAAAGTTCCAGCCTTTGGGCTAAAACTGAGGAACAAAAAGTGCATTTCCATTTTGCAACACTTTTGATCAAAACAGAAAATATTGCCTTATTCTGATTTTTGTGACCTAGGCTATCTCTAAAGGGAAGAGCATTCTGTCCATCTCGTGTGGAACTAGGGCTCTACGAAATGGACAGAATATCAGTATTGGGATTTCACTGTTACATTTTATGATTACGATGACTTTTAATAAATCAAAGGCCCATATCATCACTTTTCTGGAATTAAAAAAAAAATCTTAAAAGTCTTTATATGTTCGCCAGCCCATCCACACAGTCTATATATAAAAACTAAGCCGGAAAACAAAACCTATTTGCATACTGCAGCCTTCTGTGATGTCAGTATTGCAGAGACGGATACCGCAATATTGATTAAAAGACAGTATATTGTGCAGCCCTAGACAAAAACCTAGAGAAAATCTGTCTGTCTTACTAAGAGGCAGAGTCGTTGAGCTGATATTCTCTGGATCTGGTGAAGCAGCTCTGGACTCCACTGTCCCTCCACAGGCGCCGGATGACCCCTGACAGCTCTGGGGTCATGACCCCTTCCTCAGCTGTCCCAGCCAGCACGAACAACTGGCGAGCGTCGTCCTGGAGGCAAGGCGAGGCAGGTTTAATTATAAAGCATGTTTTTTACACACAAAGGTCATTCAATGTGTTTTACAGAAATAAAAGAAGCATAAAAGAAATAAAAGCAATAAAAGTGGGGTGTAAGATTAAGTTAATCTTAAAAAGCAATATAATAGCATACAGATAGAAGTGAACAAATTTTGTGCAGATCAGACTGGTAACTGAAAGCAAGTCGCTTTTAAGTTTCTTTTTAAAACTGGCAGATCAGATCTCAGTGGTGAGCTGGGTCCAGCAGGGGGCAGAATAATGACTAAACACCATTTCACCCTGTTAAGTTTCAGATCTGGGCTCCACCAGCTGACAAGCTCCAGACGATCTGAGAGATCTTCCAGGCTGATTTTGTCAAACATCTCAGAGATTATTTAGCTGTTTTGGGGCCAAACCACTGAGTGACATCTAAACAATTAGCAACACTTTGAACTCAGTATAGGTCAGTATAAAGACCTGAGGATTGGAGTAATGAGCTATTTTCTTGGTTTTTGTTAGAACTCTAGCAGCAGCATTTTTGACTAAGCGGTCTTTTTGAAGAGGCCAGTGAGAAGAAGAGCACAGCTATCATCAACTCTGCAGGATATAAAGGCATGGATGGGTCTCTTCCTTTGACACAAAACCTCTGATCTCAGCTGTTTTTGAGAAGCCCGAATGCTGATTTAGTTATAGCTTTAATGTGATTACTGAAACTAAGAAACCTTACTTTGGGGCACTAACCACCCTAATGATTTTCCTTAAATGGTTTTTGGTACAAATGTTTTCTGCAATGTCCAGTAAATATTTCCATTATTCAAATTAATTGAAGAGCCTCATCTTCGGTTGAGTCCCTGAGTAACTCGACTCTCTGAAGTCCATGAAAGTCCCACTGAAACATGTGACGTGTCCCCAAAAATGTGTTGTTTTGGTGGATCTCATTTCATGGATCCTCTCTGGGCTGCAGCTTTTATTGACACAGATTCCAGATATGCACTGATTTAAGATCTTCCTTGTTATCAAACAGAACTATCTCTTGTCTTTATTTAACTGAAGCAATTTTTGCTGCATCCAGTCATTTAGTGGAGAACAGCCAGGAAGGCAGAACAGCAGCCGAAGGAAACGCATCCGTCAAGGAAAAGCAGGTCTGGAAAACTCACCGCCCTCGCGGGGTCACCGAAGTCGATCTTTAAACGGCCCATGGCCCTGATTATGGCGATGATGGACTGGATGGTGTTGCTGTAAACCACCACTTTATACTGCTTACACTCTTCGTCTGAGTAGCCGTCTTCATGGATGATCCTGGGGCACAAAGGTCGCCATGATTACATGAATATTAATATTAATTAAATGGGGAATTCCACTAAAATAGGGACTATTAAAGGACCCATTTAATGGAAAATCAGATTTTCATTGCTTTTTGGAAATTAAAGAGATTTAAGTAGCATGTAAAAACTGTTAATGTGTCAAAACACGTTCTCAAGTCCATATACAGACACTAAGCTGTTTTTATGATGTTAAAACTAAAAGATTAACATGGAATGGTTAGTACTGTACTGATACCAATAACGATACCTATCAAATATTTTTATTGATCTACTCCCCATGATCTGGTATAGAAAATAAAGACATCACATGAAATGCAGGAGAAGATTCTGCAGTTATTTTATTGTGATGTTTTGGAAAAATGAGGATCTAAACTGTGTCCTGAGTTTGTGTTTCTATAATGAGGGAGGAGCGTCGCTACAAATGTTCTGATCAACACAGCAGCGCTCCGTCCTCCACTGATCCAGTCCAGCATCCACCATCTGGAAACAGCAGCTGTGTGAGAAAGTATTAACACCCACAGCAGCCCCGTCTGAACAGGAGACTCTCCAGAGTTCCGCACTGACCAGTCAAGAACTGGGACAAGTTTAGGACCTGTTTAGGATCAGTTCTTAATACCCACCACTACTGACTATACTACAGCAGTTTAGCCCCACCCATTAATGCTGAAGTTATAAGGAGTGTTTTCGTCCTGAAGCACAACAGAGTAGCCAGTAAGAACGGCGGTCATTTACATGCATCAGTATCAGAATCACAAAACTTCACTGATCTTTGAGGAAATTGCTTATGCTACGAATACACTTAAAGGCACATAAAAATGTCTAATGGGATAAAAAAGGGGTCGAAAAACTACTTTAGGTGCATAAAACAAGACAAAAGTGGACGTTATGGGGAAGATTTAGGATATGGGCCTGTAAAGTCTTAGGAATGAGTGAACTCACTTCATCTGCTTCACTATTGTGCTTTTCCCAGATTCACCAGCACCTGAGGATGAAAAAAACACAACAACATGCCGCTCGTCACACAAAAAATTGGAAACCTAGTTTGATAAATACAATATAAGCCTCAGGCCCCGGATCACATGCTCAGGGTGAGGTTTGCCCAGAATGAATAGGATCTTTCAAATCGAGGCTCCGACATCACAAGCCCAGCGTGAGCAGGAGGACGAGGTGGTCTATTTTGGGTGGTGATTGCCATTCGCTGAGATTAAATGCCAGGCAGATGAAAGGTTCGTCTGATGTCAGTATCCTGAACCCCACCGCTCATGAGGATACGACAGAGACAAGGCACACCGTACACAGACCTTTCAGAACCCACTCTAATGACACTCTGGAAGGCGATTCCACGTTCAGCCCACAAACAAAGGCAGACCCACACCCTGGACATGGACAGGAGAAGTAATTATGTAAGAAATACCATCATCTAGATGGTCTAGCTGGTCAGTGAACATGGTCTGTTTTTTTTTTTTAACTGATTACTTTGCCGAAAATACTGACTTTCAAGATTTAACAGTACATTTTTCAATTATTTAACCTTATTGAGAATGTCAATTAAAAACTGTTGACAAATATCTCCGTTGATGATTTTTTGTTTACAAATCAAAACTTATACCAATGTGAGCAAGCAGCGAAAGAATAAGAAAGCTGAAGTCATAGTACATTAACAGTAATTAAATATTTTCACCACTGCAGTTCTAAACATATCCAGTAGGTGATTTTATTGTGCAGCTCAGGCACCATATGCTGCTGTATAAGCTGTGCTTGCAGCCCCTAATTCACATACAGGTCTTGTTAGCCACTTCGTTGGTAAGGGCATAACATAAATACATTACAATTATTATTTTATTTATCTCTATTCGGATGTTGGGGAGCAACAGTAGTGGTGGGCGTTCTCCTCATCAGCTGCTAGAACCCCAACCCCCTCCTTGACAGTATGTTTGAGACATTCTCACTACGCTCAGATTTAAGAGACGATTCCTTAAACTTACCATGTCTCTACACCAACCTCATACCGAAAACGATGCTCTGACAGTTTTAAAGGCTGGGAGAAAATTTAAAGCCCTCATGGAAGTGACTTCTCTGCTCTTTTAGCCTCAAAATAGTTCTTTACAAATAGTTCTTCACAATTACAGGCCACTTACAGATAAATTATGCAAATGCGTATCAAATGATTT
>JBBPCX010000016.1:12109993-12129759 GCA_037974365.1 Hydrocynus forskahlii | reverse complement strand
GGGTGTGGATTAAAGTAGTAAAAAAATTCCACTTTCCAGTTTTCCAATTTTCCAATTTTCCAGTTTTCCACTTTATCTTCTTTAACTGGAGCTACAAGGCTATTGTCGCTAACACTAGAAGTCAGTAGTCACCCAAATCTTTTCATTCCCAAATTCTCTCAGGATCCTCAAACTACATCCAGCTCTTCATGAAGGTGAATCAGACTTGTGGACATGGTTTAGGACACAGTAATGTTAGCGACATTAGCCTTCTAGCTCCAGTTCTAAACTAAAGAAGCAAAATCCCGACTCCAAACACATCTTGGCTGATCTGGGGTCAGTGGAACTCTGTGAACAATTGCTTTTTTGCCTTTAAATAAACCCCAACATGACCAGACTGTTCAGTGAAAAAACGACAAATGATAGCACTATTTAAATTCAAGAGCCTGAATGAGGTGTCGATGGTTGAGTTTTATTTCTCCTGTTATTTATTCACATGATTAAAAATTTTCCTTTTAGTTCCCCCCATTGGCTGTGAGGCATTTCATTTCATTTTAGAGATTGATTTCCAAAATTTGAACCGAGGGAGGAGGACAAAACAGGTGCGTTAAGCTTTCATTTGTTTACTGATTTTTTTTCCCCTCTGAGTGAAATTTTTCTGTGCATGAATGATAATTACCTGCAAACAGAGCCAAGCAATAAATGACTTGAAATGAAAATGAAAATGAAATGAGCGAGAAGCGTAAATACAGAAGTGATAATGGAGCTCTTTCCTGTGGTTTCAGCCGCCTGGAGAAATGTGAGAAGCTCTGATTCAGCAAACAGAGGACAATCAGCTGCGTTCGTTCAGTGCAATGCATTTAAATGGAATTTACCTTAAAACGTCTCAGCAGTGATATAAGACTTTCATTAATTTAGAAGTCCATTTCAACAGCACAGTCTGATTGGCCGAGGTTCTCCTCATTGGTGATGTTCTGCTTTTGCGTCCAGAACAGAAAGCAAAGCCCTCAAAGAACTTTATTAAGATACACGCTGCAGCCGTCTGGTCCCACTTTGAAGAAGAGTGTGACAGCAGCTCCACACCCCACAACTAGGGCTGCTCAATATGTCTTCTGTTAATTGTTATCGTGATATCGGTTTCTGCAATACTGATTTCACAGAAGGTTGCAATATGCAAAAAGGCCTCTAACCAATCACAATGTTTCTGACAGGGTGACCAATCACAGCTCCAGGTGAGTTACTGGGTGTTCTGATGAACTGAAGTCTTCATGTAATCCAACAAAAGTCTGATTTAAGTCTTGATTCTCTCTTTGGGAAGCGACTATCTAATGATGCAGAAACAAAACAACATCGCTTATTCACTCAAAATGACACCCCATACTAAGTAACAAGGATATTGCCTCTAAATGCTTGTTCACAGAACTGCATGAAGTTTTAAATCAAGTGGTCCGGATCGTGAACTACATTAAAGCCAATCTGACAAATTCCCGTCTATTTACTGCTCTGTGCGAGATGGATGCCGATCATGTCCATCTGCTTTTGCACTCTGAGGTTGGTTAGCTGCAAGAGCAGAGCAGTTCGTTGGCTGGTAAAGTGGTGAGCAGAGTTTACGAGTTGAAGCGTGTGATTGGGGCCTTTCTGACAAATAAACAATCCAGTCTTGCCAATCACCTGCAAGATCAGTCCTGGATTATTAAGGTAGCCTATCTATTGGGCATGCTGGACCATTTCAGCATGGTGAATCATCAATCCTGGGCAGAGCGTGTGACATTTTTCAGGCCAACAATAAAATCATGGCCTTCAAAAAGAAGCTCTTGGTCTGGACCAACAAACACAACAGAGGTGTGTTTGGCATGTTCAGCTGGATGTCATCTCTGGCTGATGAGGGTGTGGATCTGGGTCAGGGGCCCACAGTGATCGGAACACTTTACCGGAACACGGCATCATTTCGAATCGAGCTTCCCCTCAAAATCCCATCTCATGGAAAAGCAACGGGTAAGAGGTTCATTTGCCAGTCCAGAGATGAGTGATCCCCAGCTGTGGTGCTGGTCTGTAACCGTGATTCAGCCGGCTTTCTCTGTCCGAGTTCTGGCTGTCACGCTGTGCTGAATATCCCCAGCTGAGTGAGATGGTAGTGAAAACATTGTCATCTTTCCATTCCGTGTATCTGTGCGAGACCTCTTTCTCACTTTCTCAGCCATGAAAACACTGTACAGAAAGTCAACTCAGAAAACATGTTCCGAGTTGCTTTGTCATCATGCCCTCCTCATTTCGACCCATTGGTGGTCTTTGTGGGGCAGCTGGTGGCCTGGTGGTTAGGGAGATGCCCCTGTGATCAGAAGGCTGTGGGTTTGAATCCCAGGACTGCTGGGTTATATACAGAGAAAGAAGTTCACACTGTGTGCTGTGGTGTGTTCATGTATGGCAAAATGGTCACTTCATTTAGTGTCGAGAAAACAGGCAAACCCTTCGTATTGTTGATTTGAAATGTTTACTGCCAAATAATCTTTGGGGATGTTTAGGCCTGGAATTTTCTTTAGGTTAAAGGTCACCTTGCTCGTTCAGTTCCCTCAGGGGCATCCTCTCTTTCCAGTTTGCGCTGGGATTGTATGATCAGTCACCATTAGGCCTAGATCTAGTTATGGGTCTCTTAAGTTTTCTCAGTTTCAGGTCCAATGTCTCTGGTAGGCCTATATGTTTATCATAAAAGTGTATGTATGTTATTGGGGCACTGTTTAGCATTGTTTTATTTTAAAAAGTATAAAGTATATGCTATAAACAGCATAAACGCAAAAAAATGAGAAAACTAGGTTTCTTGTGTTTTTTATATAGGCATAGACCCATAATAATAATAATAATAATAATAATAATAGCCTAAGTACTACATACCTGTATATTTACAGGTAATTTGGCAATAATCTCAAATTCAGCCAAGCACTCCTGTTAGGCTGTTTAATATTGTTCTTCTTATATAGGCATAAGCCCTAATAATAATAATAATACTAATAGTAATAATAACAGTAATAGTAGTGGAATAATAATAATAATATTAATAATAATAATCTATTTGTTTATCCAGGGCAGGGGGGTAGGGGGGAGTGCGTGTTGGGGGCGTTGGCCTGTGCAGGGCCTTGCAGCCCCAAAGCCTGGCATGACTGGGCCCCAGGACAAAGAAGTTTGAGAAACGCTGTTGTAAGGCATTGCAGTGGTAATATGTCGCAGTAAAATCACACTACTGGTGATGCCCATATCATGCAGCCCCACTCCCAGTCTGCTCCCATAAGGTTCATTTTTGGTACTTGCCTGATGGTGTTGATTAGTAGCTGTAGAGGTGAGATATCATGTTTAACTGCTCACAGCTGATCCAGGATCAGATCATTTTGGGTTACTAAGGTGTTGTGCTTGAAGTTTGGTGTGACAAGTTGAGCCAGGCCTGTTAAAGAAGCAGGAATCACTGAATGAGCAACCGGTGTGTAACCTGCTGAGTAATACACCCCCCACCCCTCCAACACCCCCACCCCACTCTCCCCCCAACCCGGACTAATGAACAGCTGGTATGAGAGACAGTGTATACAGCTGCTCCCACACACACACAGTCTGTCAGCCTCTGCTCTGGGCATTATTTTCCTGTGTGTGGGTGTGTGTGTGTGGGTGTGTGTGTGTGTGTGGGTGTGTGTGTGTGTGTGTGTGCACCACTGGTACTCATGGTATTGATGACTGAGCCCAGATTAGAAGCATCTGGACATGTTGACCTTGACCAGGCTCTGTGTGTGTGTGCATGTGTGTGTGTGTGTGCGTCTGTGAGAGCACCTGCTAATTCTGCTAATTGCTCTGTTCCACGAATAAAGATTTCATACGTCTTAATTAAGGGACATAACAGGATGCAGGCGGTGAGAAAGTGAACAAAGTGAACATATATAGACTTTCTTGTATTTTAATGTGGTCTTGAACAGTTCTCCAGGCTTCCTGAAGGACTTTCAAAGACTCAAACATTTGTTCCCATTTATTTCATTTAATCTACTCAGTATAACAAAGATAAGACAGTTTAACAGAAAATAGTATTTTTGAACCAACAGGGTGATTCAAAGCAAACTATGAAAAATTTGGGGGGGGGGGGGTTACACAACGGCATTATTTATTATCACATTGGTACTTTAGGAAACGTGAGAACGTCTTTATTACTACTTGTCTGTTTCCTCATTAGAGTCTAATCGTGAGGTGGGTCCATCGACTGCGTCATCATGGTGATGAGGACGCCACGTTATCACGGCTATTGCTACGAGGATCAAGTCTGAATTGTTACTAAATTGCTGATGATCAGAAAAGTAACTTTTTTTTATTAATTGCCTTTTATTGATTCAATTTAAAGTTAGACAATAAACAAACAGCTACAATGTTTTAAGAGTAGGAAATCAAAACCAAAAAGGGGGTACAGAGTCATAACAGAATAAAATTATAGGATCCAAATACATGAAGTGAATTAAACATTTTCCACAAAACAAACAGGTGGTCTTGGCCTGCAGAGACGATCAGTTTACAGTTTACTGCGTTGATGACTGGCCAACCAGTCATCGACAGTTACTGCTTAATAAAATCTGTTCCAAATTAAAATATCTAGAAGGTGGGAGTGCCAGACTGACAACATGTGAATATTTAGTTCAAACCAGCCTTTCAAAACCTTTGGTGGTGGTTATTGCTGGGCATAAAGGGACACCAGCCAGTAAAACACTTGGAGTGAACCGTTAGTCACAGAAACTCCAAAAATTGCAATTTTTAAGCCCATATTACTTGGATACCACTGAAACCTCCACGGTCGATTATAATAGCATATTTTACTAATTTACAGTCTCATATTTTAACATAGACTGTGATCCATTATGGACGATACTCACCCCCTCTGCACAACATTACTAGTATTTGCTTACAAATTGAATTATTAATAATATTTACAGTAATTATCTTTACATTGTTAATTATCTTCCATTATCTTTGCAATCTGTCAATGACAGCTACCATTCTATCTATCTATGTATCGATGTATCTATGTATCTATTTATCTATCTATCTATCTATCTATCTGTTTATCTATCTATCTATCCATCTATTAATCTATCTGTCTGTCTATTTGTCCGTCTGTCTGTCTTTTTGTCTGTCCATCCATCCATCTGTATCCAGTGATCATGAATATGATCACAATGTACTGCTCCTATAATAGAATCATTTTGTTGGTGAACTGACCTCAGAATCCTTTAAAAAATCAGTCATATGAACAAATGAAATTAAAATTATCTTCTCTAAAGCTAATAGGATATCCCTGAGGCCTAGATCCGTCCTTCTTAAAGACCCCATATCACAGAAGGCAAGAAAATCGATCTTGCTGTGCTTTGTGATGTAGCAAACAACAGCCCACTTACATATAGTCAAGTCAAGTGGGTTTTATTGTCATTTCAACCATATGCACACAGTTCACAATGAAACGAAACAACATTGTTCCTGGACAAACACAGAACAGAACAGAACACCACAAGACCACAGTTGATGTTTGAGGAGTCTTTTGGCCCGAGGGAAGAAACTGTTCCCCATTCTGACAGTGGAGGCCCGTATGCTACGGAACTTTTTGCCAGATGGGAGGAGGAATATATTCACCTATTTCACATGCAGCAGTACAGCCACGCCCAGTTCCACGCTGTCTGTAAACGGCTATGTTTTGAAGAGCAGCCAGTCAGAGCAGAGGTCATTTACATACACCAGTAAACAGCCTGATTAATTCTTAGAGAAAAAGAGACGGGAAATACAACTGTTTTTGGTACAAAAAGTCACATGGATGTCATAAGGGGGAAAAAATTAAATACAAGAAAATGTGAAATGGGCCTTCTAATGCTAGAGGTTAGTCACTGAAATGTTCCCTTTCTCCAAAAAAAGGCACCTCAAAGTGTGTGTAATGACAGATGAATAGGTATTAGCAGTTACAAGTCAAGTCCCAAAGAGTCCAATAACTCCGTCACTCACGCCCCAAAGTGTAAAACGAGCTGTGACAGTTCTGATCGTGTGCATCACGGGCATGTATTTGGACAGCTGCTGGGGGTGGAAGAATAGAAGTTTTGTTTGTAGTACGTGGTCAATGGAGGAATGACTGATGCTCTATTAGATATGTTTCAGAACAAACCCAGAATGGACGGTTTATTCTGAGACGCTGCAGAAAAGTGTCAACTGACTGAAAGTGCCTCTGTCACCATGATTTCAGTCATTTCAGCCGAATACACAGCACACAGAGAACCACAACATTCCTCCAGGATCATGGTGCAACACAAGAATGAAAACAGAAACACCACAAGATAGACAGGACTGATTACACATAGAGCAAAGCGAGCAAGATAAGATAAGACAGATAAGACAAGACAACATACAATGCAGTTGACAAAAGCAGCTACAGCCTGTTAGCAGCTACAGTTAGGTGTCAGTATGCAAAAAACGCAAATAGAGATAAACAGCAATAAAAAATAATTGTACAAATTATGGCTGCAGCAGGACAGAGAGTGTGCAGTATATAATAATAATTATAGGGGGTTTATAGTGGCAGTTGGGGAGTGAGTTGTTTGTTTCAGGTGGAACTGTTCAGTGTGTTTATGTTAAAAGAAGGAAGAAATTCAGTTTTGTGTGTGTGTGCGTGTGTGTGTGTGTGTGAGGGAGGAGAGGGTGTGTGAGGGGTGTGTGGGAGAAGAGAGGGTGTGTGAGGGGTGTGTGGAGGCGAAGAGGGTGTGTTTGAGGAGTGTGTGGATGCATTGTGTGGTGTAAAATGTCTGTGACAGAGGGAAGACCCTGATGAGCTGTCCCACTCTCCTCTATAGGGTCTCTGTACGGAACAGCTTCTGTACCAGACTGTGATGCAGCTACACAGGATGCTCTCTGTAGTCCCTCTTTAGAATGTGGTGATGATTCAACCAAAATAGACCTAGTGATTACATTCTGTCCTTATAAACACACTTACAGGTCTGTTACATTTTAAATAGACCAATGGAAATAGTCCAAAGTTAGATGGAATGAAGTTTAAAGCTTTGTATGATTGTGTTTAACACAGAGCTTAAATGCTAATGTGTTAGTTTGGTGTCAACATAGCATATGACTAAATGAACTGTTTGGCTTATCTGTTTTTTTTCTGTAACTGTTATGAGTCTGAGGTTCTTTAGAGGATTCAAACGTGCCTCCTGTCAGTCACGCTGACAAACAGCGAATAAGCAAAACAGCAAATATGCAAATCAGCTCATATGCAACGGCCAATCAGCTCTGCTGCTTCTCATTCTTCTGTTCTGTTATAAAGAAGGTTTTGCATAGACACAGACAGTGCTCACAAGAAGAGTTTGTTTAGAATAACGATCTGCTGTGTTGTCGCTGTTATGAACCACATTTGTTAAAACACAGTAACAACCGTGCGGCAACTCTGCGGCAAAATGGATTTGGACATGCCTATAAATGTTAGTTTTGCCTTGCGCTTCAAGCATTGCATTAGATTGTCAAAACAGAGTCCTCAGGCTCATTGAGATGGTTTAAAAGAATGAATCAACATCACTAATGTAAACACAAGAAACCCGACCAGGCGGTGCTCTTGGCTTTACTGTTCTCGAGGATACATCTGCTGTGAGACACACTGTCATCATCGCCCCTTCTCTCCTCTCTCCTCCTGTCTCTTGTCTCCATTCATTCCCTCTGTTTCTCTCTCTCTTCCCTCAGAATGCATTTAGTCCTCTAGCAGTGTCATTCAGAGAGCTAGCCGCAGCACGCTAACCTGGTTAGGGATGAGTAATGGGCGCTATTTCCTGAAACCATCAGCCTGGTAGTGTTAGCTTGACAAACACTACAGCATTAAATCACTTTAGTCTTCTTGTTCTTCAGTATCCGCCCTTTTCTTTTGCTTTTAGAGTTTAAACATGTAACAATTTTCCACTGATGCTAACTCAATGCTTAACGAGTTTCAGGGTCAATTAAATGATTCTTTTCAGCCCTGCAGAACAGACGGCTGTACACGCCTTTGTGTAGTGAATGCTGTGCATTGTTTGATTGTTTGAACATGATTTAGTGTAACTGTAGACCTTTGTGTGTGTGTGTATGTGTGTGTGCTTGTACACAACAGGACTGTATTTGTGCTATAATAGCAGAAGGCCTGGAACCAAAAACTGTTCTCTTAGTAACTAACACAGGCGTCCCAATACCACTCTTTCATGTCCATTACTGATACTGACACTGATACTGATACCACACCCTCCACTGGAACTCTGGAACTATTAATGAAAATATGTCAAATAAAACAAGTTTGAAAGAATCTGTAACAGTGCACGCCTGACATGCTATGAACTGGTTGTGTGGTGATGCACAGTCAGATTCTAGACTAAATTTAAATGCACTCGTTATCTGTATCAGCACTTAATAGCTTGTTAAATATCTAACACGTGATCCACATTATAATTATACTCAGTAGTGATGAATAAAAAAATGACATTTTCTGGCCAGTAAAGGTACTCTGATGATGATCATACCATACATTAGTAAAGAACATGTAAATGTAGAAAATCTCAATGTGTGCCAGAACATGGCTGAATCTCCAACGGCTCTGTGTTAGACATATTTTACACTATTTGGGTGCAGGAGTCTTAAACCCAGATCATCTATTCCATAAATGCTGATTCAGAGCTTATGCAGAGATGATGAACACACATGAGTAAGGATGTGTACACTTGACTTCATCTGGAAGCAAACCAAAGCTGTCAAGTTTGAACATTTTGTCTGTTAATTTTTTTGCTCATTGCAGCACTTCAGGTAATCTCCTGTTGTTTAAACATCATGTCATAATTAAACTGACTTTGTAGTTTAATAACTGTTAAATTCTCAAGCGCGTATTTGAACAGGGCTATGCACTCGTATTCAACCCATTTTGCAGATTTTTTTACATGGAAATAAGAACATACACTGTAATAGAAACAAACCAAAATATGGCTTTTTATGCTCATTTTATATTGAGTTCAACATATTGGAAAACATACATTTAGACATAAATTTTGTTTGATTTTTTTTCCTGTCTCTCCCAAAGTCAGTAAATATTCACATTTTGTATTTTAAAGTATGCAGAAGTGTTTCTCTATAGATGACATGTTACTTATTTACACTTAATCATCAAAAACATATTTGATCACCAGATATTTTTTCACAAGCCTGTAGATGCATTAAAAACAGGAGGAAGTGTGTAAATTCATCACAAAATGTGTTCTGTGGAGACTGTTTTCATCCTGACGTGGTGCTTCTGTGTCTTGCAGATCATTGCCTTCGTTTCCTTGTTTTTCATCCTGGTGTCCATCACCAACTTCTGCCTAGAGACTCATGAGGCCTTCAACGAGGTCAAGACCCACAACGAGTCGATTCCCGATGGCAACACCACAAAGAATGTATCCAAGGAGGAGGTGGTGACCAACCCTGTGCTCACCCAGGTGGAGGGCATCTGTGTGGTGTGGTTTACCTTCGAGTTCCTGGTGCGTATCATCTGCTGCCCCAACAAGCTGGTCTTCGTTAAGAACCTGTTGAACATCATCGACTTCGTGGCCATCCTGCCCTTCTACCTGGAAATGAGCCTGAGTGGGCTCTCTTCCAAGGCCGCCTCGGACGTGCTGGGTTTCCTGCGGGTGGTGCGTTTTGTGCGGATCCTGCGGATCTTCAAGCTGACCCGGCACTTCGTAGGGCTGCGGGTGCTCGGCCACACCCTGCGGGCCAGTGTCAACGAGTTCTGTCTCCTCATCATCTTCCTCGCCCTCGGCGTCCTCATCTTCGCCACCATGATCTACTACGCTGAGCGCATTGACGCCGCCCCGACCGACCCCCGCGGGAACAACCACACCCACTTCAAGAACATTCCCATCAGCTTCTGGTGGGCTGTAGTCACCATGACGACCCTGGGATACGGGGACATGTATCCTAAGACCTGGTTGGGTATGATGGTGGGCGCCCTGTGTGCGCTGGCGGGCGTCCTGACCATCGCCATGCCAGTCCCTGTTATTGTAAACAATTTCGGCATGTACTACTCCCTGGCCATGGCCAAGCAGAAGCTGCCCAAGAAGAAGAAGAGGCACCACCCCAACCCTGATGCCGTGCTGGAGTCGGCCTCCTTCGGAAAGTCGGAGAGCAACTCGCACCGGAACAGCACACAAAGCGACACGTGCCCTCTAGCACTGGAGGAAAACATAGCTAGGAACCGTTCAGGTGACGCCTCCTTCCGTCTATAGTTGCTGAAACCAAACCATCTCAGGACTTGCAGTGAAACCAGATCAACTTTTCTGTTCTCCTTTTCAGACTCCAAGCAGAACGGCGATGCCAACGCAGCGCTGTCAGACGAGGAGGGCTGCAGCCTCACCCAGCCGCTCTCCCCCAACGAGAAGTGGTCCCTTCGTCGCTCACGAAACCGAGACAAGAGCAAGAAAGAAGGCACCTGCTTCCTCCTGACGTCCGGAGACTTCTCCTGTGGAGCTGATTCCGCCATTCACACAGGTACTGCCCCCCAAAACCCCAACCCCCACTGGACTTGATTATAAAGGTCAGCCCAGACAGGAAAACAAGAAAAGGCTCAGACATGGTCCATTCAGATCTTCAGGGCTTTTAGTTGTTGTGTAACAAACTTCCAGTGCATATTTAAACTTTATTCTCACAAATGATGTCTTTACAAATACCTGCTGGCTACCTAACCTGTCACACTACCCCACTTTACTGCTGCTGCCGCTGAAACCTTTCTCAGATTTTTTTGCTTCGTATTTGTCTCTTTGGGTCAGCAGAGTGAGCTGACAGCACAGTGCTCACTCAGAGACTCTCTCTCCCCTATACACTGTTAAGGCCACTCACCTCTACACCTACACATTGCTCAGGCGACCCGAGCACAAAAATCAAATCTTTAAATGATCATCCTGACCCCTGATCATCCGAGAAGTGGCTTTAAAAAAACAGATGGAATAAAAATAATATTAAAACTTAAGAAAAACACCAGTACAACTTTCATGCATTTTTAAAAACCTTATTAACAACCAATAAAGCTGCTTTGGTGACCAGACATGATTTACTGTCAGTTCAGTATTAATATTCTGCAGCTCTGAGTGTGCAGAGAAGTTGAGCCCCTTTAGGGAAGAGAGTCCGTCCCGTCCACCGCTGCTCTGAAGCTCATTAGAATGTGAATGATATCTTCTCCAGCCACGCTGATGTCGCGCTCTGGTTCCTCCTTGTTCGCGGAAGACTAAAGGGCGAGAAACCGTTCAGACGTGGTGTGACGGTTGATTTCTGGTCTGTTTGAAAGGCCGTGTAATTTCCTGCACCAGTGCCGAGACAGATGCACTCACGGAATCGATGGAAGGCTGGGCGGCGGTGGCAGCTGTGGCCTTGTCAGAAAATGAGCAGCGATTAAGGGCACTGCCTCCATGACCAGACCGCTGGGAGCCGTTCTATCATTAGACGTGTCATTGCCAAATTTACCGAGGAAGAGCTGCCAATCAAAATGCTGTCCCATGCGCCAACATTGGGGTCGCTTCAGAGTCCCGTTGCTGGGTAGATATATACGTAACGTTGCCAGTAACGTCAATTTGTTTTGCATAAAATAGACCCAATGTCTATTTTCACCCCTAGATTGGTGACATAACGGCCCCATTTATCTTGTTGCTGTGAATCACAGACTCTTGTTGAAAACATGGTCACTCTGTCGCTATTCTGTCACTCGTGTGACCATGGCATATGCAGGGTATTGTGGTTGATGCCGTTTCACCCATTTAAACTCGATTGTTAGTGTTGCTTCTATCAAAAAACAGTATTACAAGGAAAAGTAAGCCGATGGAGCTTGTAGGATTTGCGGGAATTTGCTGCTCAAGTACATTCTGATCTAAACATCTGACAGTTCCTTATTAAGGTCTATTATTATCTCAGACACCATTTTATTGGCTCACTGTTTCATAGGCTCGTAGTCTGCACCTGATTCTAAATGCAACTCCAGAGAAGCTCCACTGATTTTCTAAAAGTCGGAACTGCTCACAGTAGAGGTGACTGGAACCAGACTTCTGGCACTAAAAGCTCTTCACAGAAATTTATCCCATGAAATGGTTGTGGTTGATCTACCAGTTTTGAGAAGCCTTTGGTCCTAAAACTAAACCCATTAATGGTAGAGGCATCATGAGGCAAAATAGTTCCCAAAGAAAAGTAATATGATTATTTTACCATCATCAACATCAATATAAAGATTTGGATGTTGATGATGGACACATGAAGCTTCACTGGGGGGTGATAGAGAATAAAACGGCTGGAGGCAACATCTGGTTTCATTCAAATCAGAGTCTCTACAATGAACCGTTTCACACCAAACACAATCTGAACCCACGCTGTTTACAAACACTGAATTACGTGAGTATTCATTAGATTGATTCTATTGAACAAATGCTGATTGACCATTGAAATTAATGAGCTCTTCTGAATCTTTACAGAATATAGGTTCTGTGAGGGAAAAAAACAGGATGAAGCTCCCGTGTGTCACAGCCATGTCTCACGCAAAGCTGGTTTTCACCCATAAATAGCCTGCGTGATTAGCATGTGCATCTAAGCAGTGCCTGCCTGTTTCAGGCTGCCTCCTTTCTGATGGGAGTGTAATGATGTGGCAGAGCAGTCAGGTACTTCTGAAACGCATCAGCCGCAGCAGCGGGAATTGTGGACTTTCTCGTGGTCCCGAGTGACATATCCGCTTTAATTGCAGCTAATAGGCCTTCGAAAGCAGCATGGGTGAAGCCTCAAGGCCTTTCTCTTGATCACCGCTCAGCTGTAGGAGCCTGCGAGGTGTCTGCAAGGGCCAGAGGTGGTCTGGTTTAAATCAGCTGAGCTCCAGAGAGTCGGACTGTATCTTTGTGTATATTCTTATATAAATCCATCTGGGCTGGCAGGGGCTGGAGCACAAACAGGGTCCTACCATTATCGGCTACATTTATATATGGAACCGATCTGGAACGCCACAGGTTGCGTAATATCAACACATTTTACTACTGAGTGTTTAATTTGATTTAATATTTGTTAGTATTGGGGGTTATCTTTGCTATTGGAAGATGACTGTTCTAGTCTAGTGCCATCATCAACACCATATGGACAAGAGTATGTGGATACCCCTCCTAATCGTTTAATTCAGGTGTTTCAGCCACACCCATTGGACAATAGTGTATAAAAGCACACAGCCATACAGCGTACATGAACTGCTAGTAGAATGGGTCGAAGAGACTTTAACTGTGGCATTGTCGTTGTTTACCACCTTTGCCACAACTTAAGAAACAGCTGATCAGTGCATAAAAATCACCTGTCCTCTGTTACATCACTCACCATAGTATTCCAAACTTCCTCTGGAACCAACATCAGCATAAAAACTGTGCATGAGGAGCTTCATGAAATGGGTTTCCAAGGCTGAGCAGCTACACACAAGCCTAAGATCACTATGTGCAATGACAAGTGTCGTCTGGAATGGTAAAAAGCCTCAACTGGACTCTGGAGAATTGGAAATGTGTTCTACAGAGTGAAGAATCACGCTTCACTATCTGGCAGTCTGACTGACCAGTCTGGGTTTGGTGGGTTTCAGGAACAACAATACCTACTGGCATATGTAGTACCAACATTAAAATTTGGCTGAGGGGGAATAATGGGTTGGGGCTGTTTTTTTCAGGGTTTGAGTCCTTTAGTTCCAGTGAAGGTTGATGTTAAAGCTACAGCACACAAAGACATTTTATAAATTATACACTTCCAACACTGTGGTAACTGTTTGACTGTGGCCCTGACGTGAACTTGATCTCCAGCGATGCCATAGCCATCTGTGTGTGGGAGTGCAAGAGAGTATGAGTGTCCTCCTTCTCCTTCCATCACTCAGTACAACTGTACAACTCTCTTTCTGGGTGGGTAGGGCGGTCCTCCCTCTCCCCCCTCACTTAGCATAATGTTCAACAGCAGCCGAAAGACAGTTGTTACCCAGCAACTAGTGCTCAGCGGAAAGATACTGTTATAGTGAAAAAGCCATGCCATTTTCACAGATAAGTCCAATCTATCAACCATTTAGATGGACCTTCAGAACTGACTGTTGTATAATATGAGTGTCCTGAAACCAGCTAATATATTCAGGCTCATTCCATACGAGGACTGCAAATAAAAAATGGCTGACACTCAAAAAACACACAATAATATAACTGCTGAACCATCTCACATATGTAAGAGTATTGATAAGTATCGATATTGACAAGCAGTATCAATATCGAAGTCAGGATAATTCTGGTGGGACACTCAACAGAAATTAATAGACATTTTTATTGGTCCTGTAGGAAAGTCCTTCTGTACCGACTACACAGACTCAAAGAGAATAAATAAAATATAATATAAAGTCAAAATGAAACCAGAAAATGCTCTGAAAATACTCTGTACTAAATACCCTATTCTGTATATACAAAATGATGTGGCTGGTAAGAGAGGTTGATAAAAATACTATAGATTAATACATTTCTGCTGAGGTAGTTTAGTAATTAATATGAACAGTGATTTGGAGTTGCTCTCCATACTGTTATTGCTCATAACAGAGACATAAGTAGTGATATTGCATCATAATACTATTGCATAGGCAGCTAAATAAGAAGTGACACATGAGCACAGAAGTGGGGTAAAAAGTTGGACAGGCCCTCACATTTATACAATAAATCCCCAATAGTCAAACCAGTTTGGTTAACATTTAAGTGGCATCAACATTAATCTCAGTCTCACCATAGTTGACCTGTTTTCGTATGTTAGACTTGCCATCTCAGAGTAGAATCTCCACATACGGATAGTTACTGTTCTCTCTGTAATCCCTGCATACAAATCACTCAATGGTTTTGGCCCTAAATCTGTCGCTGATATGTTTGATGTTTATATTCCTGGTGGGTCTCTTAGAGCTGCAGGAGCTGCTCAGCTCTGAAGCTAAACCTGGTGAAATGGTGTTTATCCACTATGCTGTCCAACCAACTGCCCAGCAGAATCAGACCTGCACCGACTGGAGCTTAAAAAAGTCTTCTCTTCCACCTTCTTTTATCTATCTGCACTTCTGTTCAGAGTGTGAATTACCCCTCCATAACTGGGGGGTACTGCCTTCATAACACTTCTACGACCTTTATTGTCCGCCACCGCGTCAATACAAATAGTCGCCACATGGGGGTGTCTGGGTCTTGTTCGGGGAGTACAGTACCCCCCAGTACCCCCGTAATTCGAACCATGCTTCTATTGTACTTCTTTTATTGATTTTCTATGGTTTCTTTTTTTTATTACTTCTATTGTTTTATTTTATTTTAATATATTTTATTCTTCATTCTATTCCTGCAAAGCACATTGACTTGGCTTGACACTTCCTTCTCTCCCCATCTCCTCTGTTTCAGAGACTTGTAAAGATGCACTTGTGGCCGCAGCCAGTTACACCCAGCCTGAAGTGACCACCTTGACCTGAGGCACCCCGGTGGAGCAAGTGGGCCACTTTCGGGGTGACGGGAGTCACCCCTTCATGCAGCCTCTCCCTTCTCATAAAGGACAGTGCTCCCGTATGCTAGCACTTGTTAGGCTTTCGATGGCACCGTCTACATATCTACTCGTCCACAAGCATCCCAGCATGTCTTTGCATGGCCTCGCTCTGTACATCCTTCCCTCACACACATTTCACACACTTTACACCCCTCACAGTCCTCATCAGCGTCGTAGTGGAAACCTTTGTTCCATTTGAGCAATATTTCGTTTGATCTTCAGGAATTTTTAAGCTGAACAGTGACAGTTTGGGAAAAAAAACATAAGAGGAAGGGCCTGTAACGCTGATCATTTGGTGAGGTCGCAACCTTGTGTCGGATAGATCTAGATCTATAAACCGTCGCTTGGCCTTTGTTTTGACTAGAGAATAACAGTGGAAGCAGGTCTGTGTCTGATCAGCATCACGGCGCCCGCAGGACCCCGCTGGAGCTAAAGAGGGAGCTACTGAGGAGGCTTTTGTCTCTGGGAAACACTTTCAGACAGCTGCTGCTTTGAAGAGCCATTTCATGTGAAAAGGGGTTATTTTAGGGATTAAAAAAAGATTATTCGACGCACCTCAGTTAAAGAGCTCAGCTACCAGTGAAATGTCCACCTAATCCGCTCCTTATAAAAGAACCTCGTCTTTGGTTTCTACTTTTGTTTGTAATGTCAGCGGTTGAAAGGGGACCAAGCATCATTACAGTGTGTGTGTGTCACCTGAATGGATCTACCCTTGTGAGTATATGTGCTATGACCCATCCTACTTGTGCCTACTATCATGTAATAGAGATCACTGTCCACTCCTTCGTATCTTCTGGACAGAAGAATAGAGAGATCTCTCAGATAAGCGAGGGAATCCTGGGGCTGTGTTCAAAATAGTACTGACAGTGCCTAGCACTACTGTATAGTACACACTGTACCAGTATATACTGTATGCTGCATGTAGTCCTAGTATATACTGTATACTCAACCAGTATAAACTGTACTACATGCTGCACCTGTACATACTGTATGCTGTACCAGCACATACTTGCATGCAGCATCAGTAGAGACAGTATACTGGACCAGTACATACAGTATACTGCATACTACCCCAGTATATACTGTATACTGTACAATTATATACTATATATTGCATGATACACCCATAAATACTGTATACTGTATACTTTATACTGTACCAGTAAACAGTGTATACTGTACGGTGCTGCAGTATATATTGTACCAATTTATACACTATACTGCATGTCCCCCATACTGTACATACTGTATACTGCACTAGTGTATACCAGATACTGTGCCGATATACTGTATACTGCACACATGTACCAGTATATACTGTATACTGCACACATGTACCAGTATATACTGTATACTGCACACATGTACCAGTATATACTGTATACCGCATGCTACCTGGGTATATACTGTATACTGTATCAATATGTACAGTATACTGCATGCTGTCACAGTATATACTGTCCATTATACCAGTATATTCTCTGTACTGCACTCTGCAGCAGTACATACTATATACTGTACCGGACTATACTGTATACTGTATACTGGACCTGTATATACTGTATGCTGTTCACTTCAACAGTATATACTATTAATACTACATATATATGACAACATGGTAACAGTGTATACATACATGCTGTTGCTGTACACAGATGCAGTATACAGTATATACTGGTACAGTGTAGAGTATATACTAGTATACAGTAGCTATTTCAAACACAATCCTGGTCTTTCTGTTTTTTTCAGTATATTGTCCGCCATAGTTGCCTTACATTGAAGAAGCAAACGGAATGTTACTTCTGTTTTAATGTGCAACCCCTCCTGTATATTAGAGCGTACTGTTTGTAAATAAAAGCACAGTCATATGTAGCACAGAATGTTAGGTTGTTGCATATATTATACATTTAGCCACCAATGCATTATCAGCTAATACAGTAACTATATATGAAATGAGATTTTTTAAAAATTGTATTTATCTTCAACACCCTCCAACTCAGAATATGTGTATGTGTAACCCGGGGAGGCGTGACACACCAAGAGGAGAGTCTGTAGGTCCAGTACAGTGGCCGTAAATGAAGCTGTATAATGTGTGTCTATGGTGATGCTGTTGATATGTTGTATCATGTAGGCGTGTGTTTCTATGCAGGAATACAAACAAATAAAATTCTCCCCCAGTAGTGAAAGCTGGCTCTCAGTTCCCTGTCTTGGGGTCTGCCGTTTCTGGAGTTTGGTGACGGCTCCCTTAGCTCGGCCAGCGTACCGGGTGACGGTGTGGTGCCGCCGTTTGCAGAGCTGAGCCAAAGCCTCCGTCTGTCTGCCTGCAGACCCCACAGCCACATGCTAAACGCTAAACGGAGTGGAAAACACATGCATCACCATGGTGATCAGGACAGATAAGCTCCTCTAATTATTGTTAAGCTCTCTTGTTCTCTTTGTCTCTGTGTTCTGACTCTCTCTCTCTCTGTCTCTCTGTCTCTCTTGTTGAATTTTTATAGGATTCCTGCAAGGATCGTATATACTAAGGCCATTATTCTAGTTTAAAAATATGTAGTAGCATAAGCAATATCTAAAAAAGCAATATCTACATATCCATCTCTCTCTCTCTCTCTCTCTCTCTCTCCATATATATATATATACACACAGACACACACACACAAACTGGCTATTTGGCATCTGTCATTTTTGTTTTTTCCTTACTTTTCAACATCCTTATAGGCTTCAGTATCGGTGATCTGCCTTCACTTTATGTTCGAAAATGTTTTATCTGAAAATGCTTAAACCTTACAGTTGAACGAAAGACATACATGTAATGCAAGACAGATCAAGACCATAAAAGGTCTGCAATAAAACCCTCTAAAAGGTGAAGTCTCAGAGACTGTGATGGACCCCCAGCTCAGAGCATCTTTGACACGGCAGGTCTTAATGAGGGGGTTCTTATCCAGGACCCTGTCACCGGTTCTCCTTCCTTGGAGCAGTTTTGGTAGGTTCTGACTGCTGCATGCCGGGACCCCCACCTCAAGACCTGCCAATGATGTTTCGTCCTCCAGACATCACAGTTTGGTTCTTCTCAAATTGTTTCAGATCCTTTTGCCCCTTTTTTCGGCTTCCAACCCCAAATTCAAGGCCCGACTGTTCACTGACTGACTAATATAATTTAAATACTGTGGCTGATTCAACTTATTTCCATCAAGATAATCAGGCCTTTAGTTGTCCTGAATTAACTGTTGTTCAGGAGCTTTTTATTTCGCTCTATTGTCTGATTTTGCTGCACTTTCCCAGAGTTCTCCAGGGTTCTACTCACTGTGAGATGAGCAGTGTGAGATGTCTGCTGTTTTTACTCCACCTGCACTAAAAAAGTAACAACAATAAAAAAAACCTAGTTTTGAGTAAAAAAAGACTCTTGGCTTCAGGCAGCCGTGCTGCTTCTCTCTCTCCTCCGTCTCCCCTCGTCTGCCCCGTGCCCCCGCCACGCCTTTGTTGTCTTTTTTTACCCCACAAAACTGGTTGTCATGGCAATGTTGAACACGGTTGCCATGGGGAGATGCTCATCTGCTACTTTAGCCTGGGCTGCAAATTGGAAATTAAAAAGAAAGACAGAAAGAAAGGAAGGAAGGAAGGAAAGATAAGAAAAGCAGAGGGCAAGAATGAAAGCCAAAAAGAGGAAAGAATGAAAGAAAAAAAATGATAGAAGGAATGAAAGAAAAATGAAAAAGTATAGAGAAAGAAAGGGAAAAAAAACAAACTTCATGTGACAAGTTGGAAGAAAAGGTTCGTTTTTGGTTAGTTTTAGTATAGTTTTAGTGGTTTTTAGTTGTAGTGTATATTTAGGTTAGTTTTAATGCAGTTTTAGTGGAGTTTGTTATTGCTGAGGTGTTTCAGACTGTTGTGTCCTGACTGAAATGGACTGAAACGTTTTTCTGACCAGTAAAATAAACTGGGACTGTCAGGCCTGCTGTGGCTGCAGAGCCGTGCTGGTCAAGCAGCACTTCAAATCGTACCTTTTACTCACTGTATTATTTTATTATAATGAAATAAAAAATGTTTTTACTGGTATGAACATGTGCTCATTTAAGTTTCTTCAAAGTAATGAACTCAAAAATAATTTTCAGTTTTATTTTATTATGAATGAAAAGAGCCCCCTACCCACCCAGAGAGAGAGAGGACAGTTATACTGAGTGATGGGGAGAGGGAGGACCACCCTACCCCCCCAGAGA
>JBBPCX010000016.1:12090797-12102932 GCA_037974365.1 Hydrocynus forskahlii | reverse complement strand
AGTCATTAGTTACAGGGACAGTCTTACAGTCATTAGTTACAGGGACAGTCCCCCTGGAGACACTGAGGGTTAAGTGTGAGGCTCAAGGACACAGTGGTAGAAAGTGGGGGTTTGGAACATTTTGGTCATGAGGATGCGGTTTTGGGGTGACCAGCCATAAACTGTGGTGAGAATTGAGTCAGAACCTCCACTACCGGACTGAGATACACTGGAACACCAAAACCTGATACAACTTCAGTAACATCACAGTACAGTCTAGATTCAGCACAGTTCCTTTGAAAATGGGTTGGCAGGTTCCTCTACACTGACCCCCTTTTCAGCACCATAGTAACGTCCAGACCAGCATCTCCATCCACATCAGTCACTCTGTCAGGACTCACATCAGTCGGGCACTGACAGAACATGCAGTCTGTATGATAATGTGCTGAATAAATGAGAGCTTCAGCTGCTGCTCTGAGGGCTTGTCCCACCTACTCCTGAGCTCCTCAAATCCAGCACAATCCAGACACGACGTGCTACTTTTAGAAATGCCTTCAGTCCAATAATGCACTAAACGTTATTTGCAGTGATGAACCATGACTATTAGGGCAAGGCCTTCAGTTCAGGCCATAAATATATTACAAGGACACCACAACTATGTTGCTAATTTCTAGCATCCCTATGGGATTCTTATAGTACGTTAGCACTAAGCTAACAACACTGCACATGAAAATGTTTTGTCTGAGGTAAAAGAGGTTCTGTGTTGTGTGTGGAGTTCATAACAGTCTTATGAACAGATACGTGAACAGATATTTCTACAGCGACACAGTAAAGAGTCCTGGAAAAGAACTGCTCCAGTTCACCACCTGACACACACACACACACGCACACACACACTGGTTACACCATCTGACACACACTCTGGTTACACCATATTTAAAACCATATTTGACTGATTCCTCCCCCTTTTCTAGACACCACAGAAAGAAACGTATTGGATCATTTTCCGCCGTTTTATGTGTTTATCCCTTTCGTTTATGACCAAACAGTAACATTAAAGTAAGAGCAGTAACTGCAGACCTTATAAACATGATTCTACTGAAAAAAATAACTGCAGACATTTTTTGTTCCCAGAAATCATTAAGATTTCTTTGAAGCTTTTTTGAGGGTTCCCTTCTACTTTTTTTTCTTTAAAGAAAACCCCAAAACCCTGTTACAGCCTCTGGGCACCTCTGAAGAACCCTGAGGGACTTTATTCACTCCACCCAAATCCAACTTCATTAACGCACTAAGCCCTAATTATTCATCCTCACCATTAGGCTGGAAACACCAATCCCACCCAGTTGAGGGCAAACATAGTTCCAGACCCCGATGCTCCCCCGACGGATCCTCTGACCCACGGCCAGCTCCAGGAAGAAGAGCGGGATGCCGATGAGGAGGAGCAGGATGAAGTATGGGACGAGGTAGGCACCTGCGGGAGAGATAAGAGCGTTTATGGACTCAGCGTCTGATAACCTTAGTGAGAGTCGCTCAGATCACTACACTCAGATGGTCTCTCGCAATTACAGGGGCAGGTTTCAGCACTGGACTCACATCACCACATTACAAACAGCGAGGGCTGCATGATACCTCGTCTTTTTGTCATCATGCCGATATCAGTCTCTGCAATACTGATACCACAGAAGGCTGCAATATGCAAATGAGCCTCTAACCAATCACAGTGCTTCTGACAGGTTAACCAATCACAGCTCCAGGTGAGTTACTGGGTCTTCATGTAATCCAAGGAAAGTCTAAAGGCCATTAAAGGCACTCTGATTGACCGAGGTGTTTTTTTGTTTCTTTTTTCCTGAGTTTTGTCCAAAAAAATCAATTTAAAATTAATCAGAATTCAGTTTTACACTTTTAGAATCAAACAGTTTTTTGTTACTGCGCCTTTAAGACTGATGCATGTAAATCATCTCTTTTCTGATTTGCTGAAGGCAGCACTGGGCTGATTTAGAACTTTAGCATGAACGGGCGGGGCTAAACAGGTGTAGGCTATTAAAGAGAGATATGCAAATGTGTTGATTTTGTGACATCACAAAAGCTATGGTTTGAAATCTTAGTTTCCATATATGGACTGTATGGATGGGAGGAGTAAATGTACCATCTGAAACAATATTTACAGATTTTGAGCCTTTATAAGTCCAGAAATATGATTATATGGGCCTGCTATTGTATTGTAAGGCATCAAAATCGCCATATATCACAAAACTGATTTTCTGTCCATATTATACAGCGCCCCCCTGAGGACATGCAGTTCATACTGTAAACCCAGCAACAATCACCCACCCCACACACACACACTTTTTATGCAATAGTCTTATTGTGTATAACAAAGAACTCCAAATCTCCATTAGTTAATTAGTAAACTACATCAGCTATACATTTTTTAATTTATCTAGATTATTTATATTCATCCCTTATACAGACCACAACATTTTGTTTTCAGAGTATTTTTCTGGAGAGTTTTATCTTAACTGTATGCTGTATTTTTTTATCATTCATGACTTTGTGTCTCTGTGTGTCTGTGCAGTCGAAACATGCAGCGTAATTTGGTCTATTGTTACAGGACACTGCTGTCAGAATCAGGTTTGTTAGAGATAGTTTGATGTAGTTTGAGTGTAATTATTTGGGCACGATGTCAAGTAGAGGCCACAACTAGCCCTGAAGCTTCAGGACCAGACTGAAGATTCATGTGTTCTTCACTGAATGGACCTTTGCTGAATCATCTAATGATGACCCGTGGCCCAGTGTGCTCGAGCAAGCAGCCGCACAATGGGACGGTAAATGATGACTCTGAGGCTTGACGTCAAGCAGCTCCATGGTGATGGAGATTTCAGCTGGAGATGATCGGCTACACCTAGATCCTTCTTTTCATGAGCTGCTTTTTGAAGTCAGAAAGAGCACTCACAAAATAACGTCTCCGCAGGAAGGGACTTGAGTTGTGCCAGGCACTATTCTAACTCCCTGCCAGCTTATGAATGGAATTAGAGCCGGGGCTGATCACAGCAAAGGCACTTTGAGGGGTTTTGTTAAAAGATAACTATATATAAACAAAAGCCCCTTGCTATCTGTTTGATTGTGACACTTTCTGTCTGCTGGGTGACATGACGCTGCCCTGCTGGAGCTTTTCATATGTGTGTTATTTTAGTTTGGCCAGTAAGGAATAGAAGAGAGGACCCAGGGGACGGATGAAAGGAGAAAGGGAGAGAGAGAGAGAGTGAGAGAGAGAGAGGTAGTGTCGAGGGAGGGGTGGTAAAGCAAACGAGGCCCACTGGGATGTCAAATGGAAGAGGCAGCTCCATGGTTACCAGACAAGTCAGGGCTTGGTATGACAACCACACTCACACCTCACAGTTTATCACACCGACTGGAGGCTGCATAGACATGTAATAATTGTACACAGACATGTATTGCACAAGCTCTTTATGTAATAAATGATGTGATGAAATTCTTATTCAATAAGGCAATAGCACTTTTGCACATAATCTCCTACAGTATTAGATTGTACTGAATATTACATTACAAATAACACAGTACAACCAGTAGAGGTCGCCTGGGTCACCGTTTTGGATGGGCGTGACATCTCTCTCTGGGAGGATAGGGTGGTCTTCCCTCTCCCCCATCACTCAGTATAACTGTCCTCTCTCTCTCTCGAGGGGGGGGGGTAGGGTGGACCTCCCTCTCCCCAATCACAGTATGATGTTAGCCAGTGTGGGCGCCTGTTAGCTAACAGGGTTAGCAGCAAAAAAAAAAAAAGAATAATTGATGTAATTTTTATCGAGACTGACTTACACAAATTCTGTACCGAATAAAGGATATTACTGTCTTTTACTTATTTTACTCTTAAAAAGTGTAGGTGTTTCTCATAAAGTGACCAGTAAGTGTTCCCAGTGTGTAAAAAGCTGCTGTGCCAAACACATTAACATAGTCTCAAAAATTGCTGTGGGGATTTGATTGTTGAGAGCATTAGTGAGGTCAGGTACTGATGTTGGAACATTGTTGTGAGGATTTGATTGTATGAGAGCACTGGTGAGTTCAGGTACTGATGTTGGAACATTGCTGTGAGGATTTGATTGTGTGAGAGCATCAGTAAAATCATGTACTGATCTTGGAACATTGCTGTGAGGATTTGATTGTGTGAGAGCATTAGTGAGGTCAGGTACTGATCTTGGAACATTGCTGTGAGGATTTGATTGTGTGAGAGCATTAGTGAGGTCAGGTACTGATGTTGGAACATTTCTGTGAGGATTTGATTGTATGTAAGCATTAGTGAGGTCCGGTACTGCTGTTGGAACATTGCTGTGAGGATTTGATTGTATGAGAGCAATAGTGAGCCAGGTACTGATGCTGGAGAACATTGCTGTGAGGATTTCAGGTACTGATGAACATTTCATGTACACCTACGCAAAACGCCTGTAGTGTCAAGTATAGCCTCTACAGAGGCTGTTATATTCGTCACTGTTTTTCTATGGAAATTACACAAGCTGTGCGTGTGTGACGGAGCACCTGCATCAGCAGCTGTAAGTGGTGGAGCTCGCTAATTACATGGGGGGGGGGTCTAAATGTTTTTGGACGTGTGTTGTATCTTCTACAGGGGACTAGCAGAAATGGATGATAATCATGAAAAAGGCAGAAACGTTCTGAAGCCAGTGTCAGGAGAGAACGTCAGAAACAAACTGAGCTGTTACACTCGAGTGAAGCTGCCAGTCGAGGTGGAAAAAAAATGATTCCTCGGTTTCATCCAAAAAATGATGAGGCATCTCTGCAAGTGGAATTCAGGCTCTAATCACAACTTCTGCTCATAAAGTCTGGAAATAGAAAAGGCTTTTGTCTTGATGTCTCCAACGCAGAATTGCAGGACACTCCAATTTAGGTTCATGCATAGATCAAGCAACCATGTGGTGGCAACTTGAAATATAATAGGAAATGTACAATTAAATTGTGACCCCCTGTGGCCTTGACAGGCCTGTTTATAAATCATTTGTAGCTTCAGAAACTGTAAATAACCAAAAAGAACTGTCAGCAAAAAATTAACTCTATGGAACCCAAGCTTTCCAACCCCCATAAAGCTAAATAAGGGTTAATTCAGTGCCTAATGACCCATGCCCTGTAAGAAACAAGTCACTGAGCATTCAGTCAATAATTGTATCTGAGGCACTCTTAAAAATAAAGGTGCCAGAAAGGGTTCTTTGGAGCAATGGCAAGAAAATCCTTTGGTTCCCCGAAGAACCATTTAACCCTTCAATAGACGGTCCTTTGAACAACAAATGCTTATACTGTGAGTCTTAATATACTTCCAGTGCGGATATCAAACTTAAAACTTTACATATAACTTCACATAGTCTTTGGACTTTGTTCTTATATACAAGTTAATATCTTTTTAAAAATTAAACTGATTGAGGAATTAACATTCAGACCTAACAAACAAATAACAGCAGTACTTTGTTGTTGCTTTGAGATGTCGCCAGCAGTAAGGAAGTGTTTTTTTTGCAGTGTTGTGGTTCAGTTTTGGACCATTCATCTAAAATTCTGCGAGGTTACAAGCATCCCTCTGATCATAAAGTGGGACTGAAGTCAGGAGATTGATGAGGCCATGCAGTACTTTCACCTTCCACAGAAAGTAGTTCTGAGTTACTCAGGCTGTTTGTTTAAGGTCATTGTCCTGTTAGAATGTCCACCTTCACCTCTGTCTTGGCAGATGAGATCAAATTCTTCTCTAATATTTCCTGGTATGTAGCCCCAGTCATGTCTCCTTCGATGCCATCTGATCCAACATCTAAGAAGCAGCTCCAGATCATGATGCTCCCACCTTCGTATTTCATGGTGTTCTTGGGATCAGCCCTTCCTTTTTCAAACATGACAAGCCAAATTCCTGGGTTCTGTATCTGTTTGGTACTGGGTTCGTGGTTCCAGAGCAGCTCTGATTGGTTTTAAAGTGTGATGTTAGACTCACCTCTGAGTTTCTTCACCAGCAGAGGAGTTCAGCGTGGTGGAACAGAGATGATGGCAGTGTGGTTTGTTGCTTTTTGTTCTTTGTGTATCAGCTGTCATGGCTCTTCTCAGTTCCACCTGCAGATCTTCTCCAGTGATTGCTGGTTTCTCTCTTACCTTCCTTCTCATCCTGCATGGAGCTCCTGTTGAGGTTCCATGGGCTTTCCGCATATTATCAAACCAGCTGCACTGACAGGGGTGTTTCAGGTGCTTGCTAGTGCTCTGTATCTTTTTCACTCCAGTGATGTTTAATAATGTCACCCCTGAGAACTCTGGAAGCTCCTCCACCTTCACTATGATCAGGTTTATAGCCACACCAGGTGCAGTTTACACCCTAACATTCTTATTATTGCAGCATTAACATGCACAACTTTTTCTCAAACCATGTGTATGCTTGAATCCTTTATGTACATTATTTTTTACTTGCATCTTTCTTTATTCTAAGAAATACATTACACATATTTAGAATGTACAAAATCAAAAGGCAGTGTGTAGTTGTGAAAGTGGATATTTGCACTGGAATTTTATTAAATAACAAAATCAGAAGTGTCTACACACTTGTTTTCTCCTCACTCTAAAAGAGATGTGCAAATCTGAAACACATTCTAGAGCTTTAAAGAACTTCTGCATCATGTAAAGGTTCTGCCAGTTATAGGTTTTTCTTAGAACCACAAATCCAAGCCGATAACCATTTAGGAACCCTTATTTTTAAACTGAAACTGAAGCTTTGTGCTAGCACCTGAACGACATTCACGAGAAGGTTACAGAAAGACTGTTTCACTAAAGCCAAGTTTGTTAACACTTTACCTCCTCCATTCTTCTGGCACAGGTAGGGAAAGCGCCAAACGTTGCCAAGACCCACAGAGAAGCCCACCTGGGCCAAGATGTACTCCAGCTTGCTGTTCCAGGCCGGCCGTCCGTCCTCCAGATCGGGAGAGATGTCTGGCTTGCCTATCGGTGGTGGTCCTCCTCCGGCCATGTTCATGCTCATCTGACTGCTTTTGTAGTCCATGGGGGCCTCCAGGGCCAGCAGGTCAGCCACGGACTCTGTGACATGCTCATTGCTGTGCTCGCGCTGGGTCACCTTGCTGCTCTTCGGCATGGCTGCACTGATCTTGCAGGCAATGATTGAACGTGGAAGCGGACGGTGGACGCGCCAGGCGCCGCTCTGAGGTGTGGCTGAGGAAGAGCTTGTGCTGTGAAAAATCAGAGAAAGAGAAATTAGACACTGACCAGAATAAGACACTCCATCAAAGCTCAAACTCGATGCACCCTGGCCCTGAGTGATAAGCGCCACACTGTAACTGATGCAGCTGACAGGGTGCAAATTGTGGGCTTCCAGCGGGCAAATATCTCCCATTAGTTTGACATTGGAATAATGTGTTACCCACGTTTCCTTTTTTAGAAAGAAAGACAAGGGCAGTTAGTCACCAGAATGAATTTGCTGAGGAAGTCGTCCGCATGCTTCTCCGACCCTGCCTCGTACCACAGCTGTTTGCTATAAAAGCTGAGTCTTAGGGTTGGCATTGACTAAGCAATTACGCCTCTGAATAGGGTAGAGGATTTGTCTGGATGGTTCCAAACCAAGCTCTCTGCGGCAACATTCCGCTCCTGCTGAACTCACTAGAGGCTTTGAGAAAATCCTTAAATTCCAGAGGGTTGGTTGCGCCTTCCAGCAGGAAGGCGGTTTATCCCTTCCCCAGCAGAGCAAGTTGAGAGGCCCTACTGACCCACTGAACTACCTATGCAAAGGGTATGTTTCTAAACATGCATGGTTCCATCTTAAAAGTAAAAAGAAAGTTTTTTTTGCTGTAGACCAGTGGTTTCCAAGACAGTCCTGGAGGAGCCCCTGCTAGACCTGGAGGACCCCCTGCTAGACCTGGAGGACCCCCTGCTAGACCTGGAGTACCCCCTGCTAGACCTGGAGGAACCCCTGCTAGACCTGGAGGAACCCCTGCTAGACCTGGAATACCCCCTGCTATACCTAGAGGACCCCTTGCTGGTCCTGGGGTACCCTATATTGGTCCTGGGGTACCCTATATTGGTCCGGGAGTACCCTCTATTGGTCCTGGAGTACCCCCTGCTGGCCTTTGGAGTACCCTTTGTTGGTCTTGGGGTTTTAGAGATCCAAAAGTGGTTCTTCTATGGCAGTGGTTCCCAGACCAGTCCTGGAATACCCCCTGTGTTTACACACCCAAATCGACTCAGGAACAGATGGATAATTGACTGATTATTTGGGTCAGGAATGTTGGGAACAGGTACAACACTAAAATGTGCAGGGCAGGAGGTCCTCCAGGATCGGTTTGGGATCCACCATAGTAAAAGACCCAATTTTGGCTCCATAAAATACCTTCAAATCCATTTCAGACCTATACTGAATTCCAACAAATAATTAAAGCAACTGGAACCACTCGCTATTGTGGTTATAAAGGCCAGAAATGATGAATTCCTGAAGAACAATTCCTGGTACCCTGAAGATCCATTAATGGGTAGTTATTTATGGAACCCATTTTTGTAAATACAATATAGGATCTTATTTAAAGTTTGAAGAACTTAATGTTGTTAGGTCTGCACGCATTACATTATGCACATTTCTTTTTAAAACCAAAGGTGGTTCTTCTACTCAGATCTTTTGTTAAAGAATGATCAGAGAAAAATGAAGAACTGGTGAAGCTGAAATTAGCTCCTTCTCTACTGTCCCTGCTTGAAATTCCAGCGATAAGACGAACGTGGCCACTCTCACAGAGAGAGGCTCCTCTGTTTGATCGATGAAGGTCACACGGCTGAGAAGAATGCCGGCGTTGCTAGGCGATGCCCACCCAGAGCTCATTACATCCTCACCATATTCGAGCATGATCTGACTCTGCCTCGGGCATGTTTGAGGAAGAATTGCCGCCCACACTCTACAACTAAAGCATGTTTAAGCACAGTGGCGCACTTAACTGCTCACTTAACCAGTTTTCTAGGACCAGTTCTAATAAACTGGGACAGCTCTTTGGTGTCCTGGTTTGCAAAAAGTTAGGCAGAACTTGATGTTTTATTGTTATCCTGCCAAATTGCCTACACTTGCCTGAACATATCACTTGGATAATAATGAACATTATACACACACACACACACACACACACACACACATTTGCATGAAATATGCCGAAATATGTTTATAACCAGGACGACCAATCACAGCTCCAAGTGGGTTACTGGGTGTTCTGGTGAATCAAGATCTTCATACAATCTAGCAAATTTTAATTATTTTAATCTTTAACTGCTTTTTCCATCACATTTGTGAGAGTTTGTGTATCCAAGACATATAATTAAAATTAATAATTTTACATTCTTACATGACCAGCATTTCAACCTCTTTTATCCCTCAGTTTATAAATGTTCTCTTTTCTGATTGGCTGCCCTGTATTGCAGCACAGGGCTGAAACCATCCTTAGAACTTCAGAGTGAATGGGTGGGGCTAAACTGCTGTAGGCTCAATATATACAGATACACTATGTGGTATTGGGACACACCAGTCTTTTCAAGGTTTGGTCTAGGGCTCTTTATTCCAGTGAAGGGTAATCGCAATGCTTCAACCAAGACATTTTGGACAACGCCATGCTTCCAACTTTATGGATCCAGTTTGGGGAAGAACCTTTTATATTCCAGCATGGCCTATCTTTCACTATCTTGTTCATTGTTATCCATCCCCATAAAGACTATCTTTTCTTTCTCTCCGGGTCAACCTGAGGAGGATGGGTTCCCCTTTTGAGTCTTGGTTCCTCCTGAGGTTTCTTCCTCCAGCTGAGGGAGTTTTTCCTCTCCTCTGTTGCCTTTGGCTCACTAGGGGCTCGGACCTGGATTCTGTAAAGCTGCTTTGTGACAACTTGGCTGTAAAAAGCGCTACATAAATCTGTGTAGTGTGGTGTGTTCACGTATGACAGAATGGTCACTTGCACTTTCAAAATTGAATTGAACAGTATTTACAGACTTAAAGCCTTTTTAATTCCTGAAAAGTGATTATATGGGTCTTTTATTATACTGAAAGATGTCACAATATGAAGCAGTATGCTTGCAATAATTATATTTTGTCCATATTGTTTAGGTAATCAATAAAATAAGTGGGGTGTGCAGATCTATTTGGCCAAGTTAGCATGCTGGCTCACTTGACAACCTTTAATAGTAAAAACACAAAAGTGAATATATTTACACTAGATATATATATATGAGAGCACTACACACTGAACTGTGGTAAATAAAGTGTTAACTGCTGGGGATTGGGGCAGTTTCAGTTTAGGCCAAGGTGCAAACACAGCTGGCTAACAACAAACACACTAATTTCATTACTGTGCAGAGAATGATATCAGATATTTATATAGTAGCAGCAGAGTGTAACACACTGATCTGTGGTTAAAAAAGTGTGAACTGGTGTGGTTGGGAGTGGAGGGATGACTTGTGTGCAGCTTCAGTTAGCCAAAGAGCTGACATAGCCATTAGCAAGCTGGCTAACTCTCCTATCACAAACAAAAACAGTCTCACACAGTCTCTCTCTGGCATGTTTATTTATAGCCTGTGGAGGTAAAATATTAAAAGAGTTCATGTTTAGAAGTTGGTAAAATTAATATTCCCCACGATTAGAGGACTCTGTGCTGCTGTAGGAACTCTTAACGCATTTTGTGTGAAATTAACACTGTCCAAACTTCGCTGGCAAACGTTTTAGCCTGTCATAATTAATACATAATTGTGTGAAGGCAATTATTTAAGCAGACCGCAATTATTTTCCACTGTCTTTTCACAATCAGCACGCAGCAAGTGTATCCAGCAATTAAGAGGTGGGGTAAAATAAATAACTGTAAATAATAAAAAGCAGAAAATACATTCTCCGTGACAAGGTATATGCTTACATTCTTGCAGTCTCGCTTTGTTTGACTTTGTTATTATTATTGTGCAGTGCATTATTACAGTGCAGTGTATTATTACAGTGCAGTGCATATTACGGTGCAGTCTGTTATTACAGTGCAGGGCATATTACAGTGCAGTGTATTACTACAGTGTAGTGTGTTATTACAGTGCAGTGCATTTTTAATGTAGCGCATCTTACCCTGCAGTATATTATTACAGTACAGTATACTGTTAGTGCAGTGTGTGATTGCAGTGCAGTGCATTATTACTTATTCTAGAGTGCTGTAACACTGTATGGGGTTATGAGCTAAAAAGACATCAAAATAGACAAAAGCAGCCTGGACAACAACTGGTGCTATAATGTGTTTTGTGGCAGCAGTGGAAATATTCAAAGAGGCATAAAACCAAGGAAAACGTGTCGCATCCACACAAACCCAGCATCGTGTGTGCAGAGACATCTGGCACATTCTGAACATGCTCTGCTGTCAGCAGGCTTGCTATTATTTATAAAGCTCCCCATCGGAGAAAGAGAAGAACGTTCTGGCCTTCAGCCAGAAGTGGGTTTTCATCACAGCACTAAAGGTCCAGTGTAAGATTTTAATTCATTTTTAAGTCAATTAAGTCAGTTTAGCATTCACAGCACTGCAAACACAACATCAGCCTTATTCCACTACAGCAAAGTTTTAAAAGCCAGAAACAGAGCGAGAGCAGCTGCTGGGAGATCGTATGGCATGATGCTGCCATTGGGCAACAATCAGTTTTTCTGAGAAACTGAAGGCCTTCTGAGTAAATTTAATATACTTTTACATGATCACATGCTTTCCTGCTGCAGTCTGCACTTCTTTTCACACACATATGAACAAACACACACACACACACACACACACACACACACAAATGCGTCACATGGTGAGGAGGCCAGACCACTGAAACCTCATAAGTGTGTGTGGAAAAAATATAAACACAGTCAGTTAGATTGAACGGTTTTTTACTCATGAACAAAACCACTTTAGAGAATATATATCCTATATACAGTACTGTGTGAAGGCCTTGAGCCAACCCTCATTTCTTCACATTTCGCTTCCAGAGATCCAGACTTGTATGTTAATGTAGTCTTGAGGAACAGTTCTCCAGGCTTCCTGAAGGACTTTCAAAGTCTCATTTCCAGTCCAGTCCCTGAACCTGACCAGTTTCAGAGGAATGTTTCTGTTGGTTAAGACACACAGTGACCTA
>JBBPCX010000016.1:12069925-12090697 GCA_037974365.1 Hydrocynus forskahlii | reverse complement strand
TATATATGTGTGTGTGTATGTGTGTGTGTGTGTGTGTGTGTGTGTGTGTGTGTGTGTGTTTCGTTTATTTCGGCTGTTTATTTGGGCAATTTTTATTAGCAATAATATTAGAATAAATTATTTGGAGCTAAAACATTTGTTCATGTACAGCGTGCATACAGGGTTCTCTTCCTGTTTCTTCATCGCGATGGATATATATTTATGTGTGTGTGTGTGTGTGTGTGTGTGTTTGTGTGTGTGTGTTTCGTTTATTTCGGCTGTTTATTTGGGCAGGGAGTGTTTTTGTTAGCACAAATAATCGAATACATTCTTTGGTGTCATTAATACAGTAGAGACTGTTAAAAAACAGTCACGTATTACAGCATTTGGTTCTAGTTATTTGGCTCTTTTTTGTTGATAAAAAAGTGTGTGTATCCGTCTTCATCCCTCCTTACACACTGTTACAACACTGATAGTAGAATAAATTCATTAATGTCGTCAATACAGTAAGAGTGTTTTATTAACACGAATATAAGAATAAACGCATTATTATCATTAATACAGTAAAGATTTATGTTCTCCTTGCGAAACCCAGTGTTCCTGAAGCTCCTTCAAACACCTGGTTGGGCTCAATCAGTCAGGCGTTGCTGATGGACCTTCACACGTCCTGCAGCATCTGGAGGAACCTAGGAGGAACCTGGAACTGAAACTCTGATCTTCTGACCATCAAACATCCCAAAATATCCACTACTGTTTACACACGAACTAATCTGGATCCTTTTCACGTGTTTTCTGGTTTGTTTGTGTTTATTGTGATGTTAATCCTGTAGTTTGTGCTACAGACATACCCCGACTGCATATTCACAATATAGCTAACTTACATTAAGTCAATGATGTTATCATATAATCAGTACAATATACTGAAGATATTTGGGAAGAAATAATGGTAATTATGTGAAAATGTACACATACATGCATATGTGTGCGTGTGTATGTGTGTGTGTAATCTAAATTTTTGTTCTTGTATTTAGGGTTTGATGTATTGATCTAGTTATTCTTTTATATTGTATTTCACTGTATATTTATATATTAATGGATGTACCTTAATTTCTTACTTGTTCAAAATTTCTGAAACTGATATTTCATATTATTTTCAGATTTCATCTCTTGAATTTTTAAAAATAAAAGTCTGGATCTCCTTCCATCAGGCAGACAAAAGGTGGGCGTGGCCTCCTTCTGGAATTTCCTCCGGACTTTTACTGGTAATTCTAGTTAGTTTGAGGCTCTTTGAAGGTTGGCTGTGAGACCTATTTTCTCATCTCTGCCTGAAGATTTAAGGAACTGCTCCAGGTTCCCCATTGGTCCCTCAGCCTACAGAGACCATCAACAACATAAAAAAAACAGTTCGTGCTCGTGCGATCCAGCAGCTGTTTCTGTGCAGGTTCCTCGGGTCAGGAGCTAAGGAACTTCAGAAACCCCGCTTAGATACACAACTTTTCCTTAGAATTAAAGGGGAGTTTCCCCCAGGAAGAGTCTCGCGGAGGAGTTAAACAGTCAATGGACAGACAGAATCTGCACGTGATTGGATTCTTGGAGGATCAAGACACCCCCACTCTTGTTTCACGGCTCTTTGTTTCTGATCTCCTAAATCCCACCCTTCCCAGTGCTGAAGTGTGGAAGTGGAGGGCGGACGACCACCTCTCTCCCTCCCTCTCTCTCTCCCTCTCTCTCCCTCTCTCCCTCCCTCTCTCTCTCTCTGGGCGCGCGCTCAGTCCATCTCCATCTCTACCATGGACTCGGACAACAGCTGCCTGCCGTTCTCCTCTCCTCCTCCTCCTCCTCCTCCCGCTGCTCCTCCTCACCGGAGCACCCCGGAGCCTACCTCGGCCCTGGAGCCTTCCTCCTCCTCCTCCTCCTCTTCCTCCTCCTCGGGCTCCTTCTTCCCTTGCGAGGCGCTCTCCCAGCGTGCCACGTTCCTCCAGGACTTCCCGCTGAGCCGCTCCTCTCCTGGCCAGAAACTTCCCAAGTACCCGCCGAGCGCGCAAGATAAGAGCTCCTTCTACCACCGGGACGATCCGGAGGGTGAGTGGACACTGACCCCAGAACAGCCACAGGACACTTAACATGATACTTAAAACTGGACCATCATCTTCATCCTCACCATAAAGAAAAATTACAATACCAACAGTAATATTATACACTAATAGTATTAAAAAATACTACACCATACTGTGTTGTATATTATTACTGTTGCTAATAAAACAGGCAGGGAAATACTGAATAACTGTAGAAGAAAAATAAATGTACCCCCAAAAAAATTTCAGCGGATTAAAAATTCAAACTTAAAAATAGATTGAAAGACCTAAATATTTATTGACGTTCACTGCTAACAGCGATATCATTTTTAAACTCATGAGTTGGAGTTCAGTGACATCAAATCTGTGGTTTTAATTTGAATTTTGATACTTATTAAAGTTGATTTATTGTCATTTTTAGCGAGTGTAAGAATAATAATCCAGAATGAAGTAAAGAACGTGGAGAAGGAGGAGCTGTAGTGTAACTAGCACAGACATGTTAAGTAAAAACAAAACAGTTCAGTTTTTATCTTCAGTAAGAAAATAACCTGGAAGGCTTAAAAAATTCAGTGACTTAATCTTAAAATGTAATTGTTTTAATAATTCAGTTTATCGTTCGGTTCATTTTTTTTATCAGAAAAAAGTTCAGTCTATTCAGTGACCCACTTTCTGGAGGAGATACAACACCGGTGTTATGAGAAGAAAAAGTAAAATAAAAATAAATCAAATAAACAACGATTGAGATACTCTTGGAATTATTAAATTATTAAATATATGTATGTGTAGATATGTGTACATGTATTCGGTTTTCAGTTCGTTAAACGTCTCTAAACAATAAGTTATTATTATTTTGTTAATTGATTATCAGGAATTCAATTAACTCAACTTATAAGGAAATCAGAGTTTTACTTTTAAACTTAAAACAGCCGATATTTTACGGTATAAATATCAACAACTTCTGACTACCACTACCCTTACTACTAATAATAATAACATCAATAATGACAGTAGTCATCACTATTACAATCATTAAAACAGTAAGTTTTATAAAATTGTAAGCAAAATTTAGAAGTCTATTGTAGAAGCTAATTTTTTTAAACTGCTAAATTCTGACGCATGATTTCTGGTCAGGAGAGAATTATGACCATGTTAAATGAGTTTGTTGTTTGGTTTGAATTTGCTATTTTTAGAAAATATGGGGCAGGCGCGCTTACAGCTTTAGTTACGCGAGTTCGTGGAGCGGCAAGTAACGGGGGACAGTTATATCTAGTGTTAAAAGCTATGTGAGGAACATAGAACCCTTCATTAGAGAGCCCTTCATTAGGGAATCCTTCGTTAGAGAACCCTTCATTTGAAAACCCTTCGTTAGAGAACCCTTCGTTAGAATTGTTTTGGGAGCCCGCTCTAGAAGCGATTACGTGATTTAAACTCGAATCACAGCACGAGCAGCCAGCGTGGAAAAGAAAAAAAGTAAAAAATAAAATGATAATGTGTAATATCACAGGGATCGTGCATCTACTGTAAAACGGGACAGTGATTTTAGTCTCATGCAGTTTTTCTTTACTGAATTCTGGTCGTCGCCGCTCAACTAATCACTGGTCAATAAACTGATCAGAAATTTTACAGAGAGCGGTGGGAGAGTCTGACCGACCGGGTTACAGGCTCGAGAGCGTTGTTTACACTTTAATTTTCTTTTTGATAATTATAATTACTGGAAATGTGTCCACAGAACAAAGTCAGAACCTATAAAACGTAGCAGTCAGTGGTTACTGAGTTATTGATTATTATTACTGAGTTACTGTTGTGAAGTTATAGAGCGTTTGACCAGTTCAGCTAATTTAAGACCTGATGTGAATTTATCAGCTGATTTCTGCAGGAGAGACTCCAGTTCTGTTAGAGACCATTTATGGACAGCGTTTGTTCTAAAAAAAAACAAAAAAAACATGTGAGCATGAAGGAAGGTAGGCTTTTCTGTTTTGCACTATATTGAGATACTTTATACATTTCTATGTTTGTGTGTATGTGTATGTATCTACATACACACCCACATACATATGGATGTACATGTATGTATGTATGCATTCTTATTTCTATTATATATATTTGTGGGGGTGGGGGGTGCTGGGGCATAAATATATGTGAGCATAAAGCTAGGGCTTTCTCTGTCAAAGTAAAACTTAGTTTGTATCATCTACAGGGAACAAACTTTACTATAGCATTCTTCCTAAACAAAGGAAAGTAATAATAATAACAATAACAATAATAATAAAGTAAATAAAACACAACATTTAAAATATGCCATAACCTTTTCACCGACCACATTGTAAGTTTTATTTTCCAGTCTGTGAGCACTCAGGATAATAAACTAAAAGAGTAAAAACAGTGTATCAGAATAATACACTCGTAGTGTGACTGTGTGTTTACTGTTGTGAGGAACACAGAGCATCTGCTAAATGCAGTGAAGGTAAATGTGTTAAATGCACCATGAAGCCAGTATTTGTGCACAAAAATGGGCCTGTAATTGCTGTGTGTGTGTGTGTGTGTGTGTGAATGCATGTATAATTATGTTTTGGATGCTGAGAACAGGTTTAAATCAGTCTAAACTGGGTGTTTTCCTGCTGTAGCTGAAGCCCCATCACCCCGTTTATGTTATACTCAGTCCGTCTGCTCTGGACACTGTTTTGGGGTCTGTTTTGCCCACTGAATGAAAACCTATCCAAAACGTCCTGGAATTTGATTTAAACACTCCACACGGTTCGGAGTGACTGGGCCTCTTCTGAACTCGTGAAGATCGGGCTACAAGTGGGTCACTCCTGACACATCCAGTGCTGCGGAGGCTTTATTTTCACTACAACTGACAAATTCAAAGTCTCTTCAGGTTAGAAGAAGGATTTCTGTGGAGTGGTGGTATGTGGATCAGCCTGCAGGCCTGAGACAGTGTCACCCTGTGAGGACCGTGGTGGGACAGGCTCCCAACACAAACAGCCACTTCCTCTGGTTTTAAATTACAGTCTCTGGAGGAGTCGCTGGACCCAGAGCTTCAGACCTTCTGAAGTGGACCATTATGGAGAAACAAGTGAATGAATCTTTCGGTTCTCCGTTGTGGTCCTGAAGTTCTCCTACTCTGGTGTTTCCCCTGCTCTAACATACCCGACTCAGCTCAGAACATTGTTGGAGAACCCATTCTGAGTCTCGCTCAGGAGAACCTGAGGAGAACTGAGAACTGTTATCATTCTTTGATAATAAACCCACATTTGGCTGCTAACACTCTTAAAAACAAATGGTTTCTTTGTGTGTTGCAAGAAAAGAACCATTTTTGTTTCCTTAAAAAGGTGTTCAGTGGAGAGCCTGTTTTGCAAGAGAGATTTCAGAGTGTGAGAAACTTTTAAAAGCAAAAAGTAACACATAATGTGAAGGTTCCAGGAAGGACCCTTAAATGGTTATTCATCCATATGACAAATAAATGATCTTGAATTAAATGATCTTGAATCTTATTGCTTTGAAGGATTCTGTCATACACTTTACTCTCAAAAATGGCTATTGTGGAAACTAAAATGGTTCCTCTATGGCATTTCTCCAAGAACCCTTTGTTGTACACTTTGTAATCATGTTTGGATGTAATTAAATGATCTAGATAAAGAGATCTAGATAAAGAGATCTACATCAATTAAAGATTTAGAGCCAAGAACCCCCATGCTGAAGTTTATCTGGCGTTCTTCTATTTTCAGGATCCTTTGAAAACTGCAGAACAGTCCAGGTCCCTGTGCATGAATTAAAGGTTCTAATTTAAAGATTATTATTATTTTTTAAATCACCATTATCTTATATTTGATTTTTTCTTCTTAAGTCTATTCATGATGTTTATGTACAAAGACAGTCATAATTTATTTGTAAATGACCAACAGTCCCTGGAATTAGTTTTTGGTCACTGTGCCTTTAAGACTGATTTATGTAAATGAGCTCTGCTGTAACTGGCTGTTCTGTATTGTGTCTCATTCAAACAGTCCAAGGAAATATGCTCAATTCAATTCAGATGGGGCTAAAATATCATAAGTTGAACATATGGATATATGTAAATGAGTTTGTGTATGTGGCATCACATGATATATGTAAATGAGTATGTGTTTGTGACATCACAAAACCGGATTTTAAAAACAGGCTGTTTGAGCTGCAACATTTGAACTATGTGTTGAAATTTTTAACGGTGTTTATGTAACAGTTCCCGAAAGCAAGTTTTCTGCATGATATGGGCCCTTTAAAGTTTATTTTTCTACCTTACATTCAAGCCAAGAACCTTTCAGGAACCTTGTTGTGAAAGTGTAGGCATAGAACTGAACATTGCACAGCCTGGTTTGATGACCAAGCCTGAAGATATTGTTAGAAGAATTGTTTATGGGTGTGTCTTGCAACAGGGCCTGTTTTTTTATTTTTTTTATTAGGCAATGAAGGGAAAAGGCCAAATGCTGAGAGGCCTCCAGCTCTGGAAGGCCTGGCTGTTCTTCCTGTTTTGTCTGTTGGCTGAGGGTCCTGGATTCCCTCGCTGGGTTGGAAAACAGAATAACAGCAGTAAATACAAACGATGGGCCATAATTCATAGGATTATCTCGTTAAAATCACTTAATGAAGCTTAAAACCAGCTGAGATGACTGGGCTGAGCGTAAAAGCAGGGCTGCGTTTGGTATTTTTAGCTGGCGTGAAGAGAAAAAGCCCTTTCAGCCTGAACTCGGTCGGAGGGTCAGAGGCTGGCCGATAACTGGGCAAGGTGAATGTGTCCCTGTGTTTAATGTGAGATTGAATTTAAAAAGATGTTCATTCACTAATTTCTGCCACTCATCGCGGCAGCTACAAGCCTTAAAAGTGCACTACTAATTTTACTGAAATCAGCAGAGACATCTAATTACTCATTTACACGCTCAAAAAATGTGATGACAAAAAAATCGAATTCAAATAATGTGAAAACAAGCTCTGCAGGGAATATCCTCAAATAAGGCATTTCCAGCTAATTTTAGCACACAGTTTCAATTTATTTGCTCAGTTTGTCACAATGGAACTCAGACTGGGCCTTAACTTTTGAAGCATATAAACACTAACTGTGTGTAAAAGTGTGTCTCTGTAGAGGTCTGTGCTTACGATTAGGGATGGCTTAACACCATTTTATCACACTTGAGTATCTGATACTGACACCAATCTGATCCCGTCTTTTCCCCTCTTTAACACCTAATCTGTTAATAACACTGAATCAGAAACACTTCCTACTCCCGACAGAGTAAGTTATAAAACTCCAGTTTCTACACCCATACAGTGTCCAGTGTGTCCATTCTGGAGTTCTGCACACAGGTCTGAGTCTCCAGCGGCTCTGTGTTAGACGTGTTCTACACTGTTTGTGCAGGAGTCTGTATTTTAGTGCACTATGTAGGGAGCAGGGAGCCCTGCTGTTCCTCTGTGTTACTCCTGTCCTCATCTCTGTGTCTCTTTATCCATGATCGGAGTTTAGTTCAGTGTTTATTGTATTGTTCAGGATTTTTCTGAAGTCAGATCCAGTGACCTGTATTAGACCGATACTGATACTGAGTAGCGGATCAACACATTCCTAATAATTTTCCCTTAGAGGGTGAACCAAGTTACTTTTATGGTGTGATTTTTGACATTTTCAGTCAAGCACATTTGTGAAAGGATTTGATGTCTTACATACTTCTGTTTTAGCTGTAGTTCCTGATTCTAATTTTATGCTGAACTGCATTCTGTTCTTTGGATTCAGATGTTTTTTTTTCTTTATTTTCTTCTTTAAATGGTCAAATCATTAAATGGTCAGATCATTAAAGGCGTGCCTGAACAGCAGACAGCGGTGTGGATAACGGGTTCGGTTTTAGATAATGGCTTCCACATACTGAATTACAGAACATTATTATAGTTTAATTCCGTTATAACAACATTGCAATGATGATATGAAATAGATGCGTTATATATAGATATTTATTTTAGTGGTTTAGTAAGGAATATATATTCAGGCTGGTGTTTCCAGGCAATTTGTATTTATTGTGATAAAGGTAATACTGTTGTTAGCTTTAGACCTCTCTGTGTACATCTAATATAAATTTGATGTAAACTCATTTAGGCTTTTGTCACCGTTCGTTACTGTTTAAGCTGCATTACTGTGGTGACGGCCTGTAGGTACCACTGATTTAGGTCAGACTAAAAGCTGCTGAGATAAACCTTCATATCACTCTTTCCATTGGAATTAGCCCTGTGCAACTTCTTGGAGATGACTTTAGTCATTTTATTGTTTTGATTGCTTCCACTATGCTCCAGTTATTGATTCTTTTTGTGGTATTTCTTAAGAAAATAAAACAAAAACATAAATCTGCAAGAACCACAAACACCTTCCGGGAGTTTTCTTTGCATCTTTGCATAGAGAATAACCATCACCAGAGACGTTATCTGAACCCTGCTGTGCTAATGAACATTGTTGTAGGTTGTGGGAACCCTGGTTCTGGAGATGTTCTACAAGAGCATTAAAAAACACTGAGCGGTTTGTGATTATTCATGCTATAAATGCTTTATGTTGCCTGTAGGTACCCTGATCTCACATCCAGGACTTGAGATTGTGTTCTCAGCTACTCTATGGAGATTTTTTCACTAAACTATCTAATATTCACAATTTTACCCAATTCCAATTTACATATATTGATAGCTGGGCTAATCAATCTCTGAAGTTCAGGCCATCTAGGTTCTGGACCTGGAGTTCACAAAATCAGCATGTTTTCATGAGCATGCAAGTTAGCTGTATGCTAACATTTGGGATTGGTTTGGATTTAGTGAAGTATCTGCTTTGTTTTGAGCCACCCCTCACTTCTTTATATTTTGCTGTGAATCACCTTGTGCTTGTTAGACACCAACTGTGTAGATTAAATGAAAGAAATTGGAACAAATGTTTTACTTCAGCCAAGCTGCAAAGAGCTGAAAGATACAAGGAGCCTAGATAAAGGAGTTCCAACCACTCAGCATTCAGCACCACCAGTATACTGATCACCGCCTGATCATCTGGAATCATCTGCAACTGTTTCTTCACTGGTTCAGGACTTAAGCTCAAGACTTTGCATTTGCAAAGACATTTCAGCCTATGCCTTTTGAAGCTCTGCCTGGAGTCAGTGATTGACAGTTCTGATGTGAGCAAGGATGGGATGTAAAAGAAAGCAGTCAGTGCTGTCAAAAGCTTAAAGATGTTTGTTGGTTTCTGTGACATGGTTTCTGTGGAACAAATAATCAATACACGCTGAATGGTGATCATTAGGAATTGTTTTCAGTTTGAGAAGAGCTGAATTTTCACAGCCAGTGATCTGTCCAGGGCTTCAGTTGGGCCCGCCCACACAGACCTGCACTCTTCTTTGATTGAACCATCCCTCCATACGTTCAGCCAATAGTGCTTAATGTTGTGGCTGATGAATTCATCATGTTTGGCTGACATTCCAGGTATTGAGTGGTCAGTGATTTTTGGTAGTCTAGCACGATTACTGATTGATTGCATTATGGCTACTGAAAGCAGATTGGTTGGAATTTTCAGTTTTCTGGGGACTGAGTGCTGATTTGTCGGTATTCTGGCTATTGAGAGCTGATTGTTCTGTCTTTTTGTTACTGAGTGCTGATTGGTTGGCATTCTGGCTACTGAATACTGATTGGTTGGTGAACTCATTAGCTGTTGGTGCTTCCTTTATTTCAGGAGGACTGAAATATTTGCTCACTGTTGAGTAAAAGAGCATATTTTTCTGCATAAAAATCTTTCCTTAACACCTTCTAGAGTCTGGTAAAGCCCCGAAGATGTTATCAAGTGTCAGTTCTTCTCTCTAAAAGTTCTGTGTTCTCTGTTCTCCACAGGGGAGAAGGCCCTGTCCAAGCCGATGGGTTATCCGGTCCTGGACTCGGAATGCTGTGGAAAACCAACGGAGCAGAATGGTTTAACCCAGGGAGACTCCATCGCCGACTCCATCGACCTCTCTGGCAAGAACAAGAAGCGACGGAACCGCACCACCTTCAGCACCTTCCAGTTGGAGGAGCTGGAGAAGGTCTTCCAGAAGACGCACTATCCAGATGTCTATGCCCGAGAGCAGCTGGCCCTGAGGACTGAGCTCACTGAAGCACGCGTGCAGGTGATGACCTGTCTTTTAACCCTGGTCCATCCTGGTCCACCCTGGTCCATCCTGGTCCACCTTGGTCCATCGTGGTTCATCCTGGTCCACCCTGGTCATTTGGGCATTTTCTTGCTTCGACACACTTCAGCTTAGCTCACGTAGATGCTCAAAATATTTTAATACAAGTTATTATGATGCATAAATGTGAGTTCTGGCCATCAATCTTAGGCTCTTGTACAAACTGTTTAAAGCCATTTATCTTTCTGCCAGCAAATAACATTAACACAAAAATAACATAAAAATAACAAACAAACAAGAAAGTGTTAAGTAAAATCAAGATGATTAAGCAAACACAGCTCATCTGCATATGACTCTATATACCTTCATCACTGAGCCCCTCCATTGAATTCTGTTCATTATAACAGTATGCAATAATTTGGGTGTATTTTGGCATGTATTTCTTGATTTTCCAAGTGAAAACTTGGATACATAATTACTATTTATTTGCACAATGTAACATATATTTCAATACATTTGATTATGAAATGGCAAAAGTTATGGGACATACAGTATGTATTTTATGACAGCAAAAAAATTGAAATCTTGCTCAAAAATTTGCATAATAAAAGTGGAATACACAGTTGCTGGGGGTCATTTAACAGGGATTTTTAAGCTTTTGCACCCAACTTGTGCACATTGTGTATGTTGAGTTTTTCGCTGTAGAAGCGATTATAATTCTCTGAAGGTGTTTGAAAAATCATTGTTGTATGCATGCATACAAAACAGTTTATTCTGAGATTTGAACAAAATCTCCTCAAAGACTGTATCAGACTGGGGTGGCTGCATGAAAAATAAGGCGTATGAAAGTACATCCATAATCCTCTGGGTTTCACTCGGACAGGTGTGGTTCCAGAACAGGCGGGCAAAGTGGAGGAAGCGGGAACGTTACGGGAAGATGCAGGAGGTGCGGAACCACTTCGCTGCTACATATGATATTTCTCTCCTCCCTCGCTCCGACACATACCAGGTACGCCTAGAACAGTTAGGCCCACACCCCATAAAGCTGCCATATGATTATTTCTTGGTGACCTCTAAACATAGGAGCTCTGGCAACTTTTTTATTTAAAAGAAATTGGGTGTATTAATATTTGCAGTCATGTGTGAGATCATCAGCAGGCACCTGAGGGTGGAAGAAAAAAATCGATAGAGTGTATCATGTTATTTTTGACCCCATAATATATCAATACTGGGGCACATGTCTTTTGTTTTGAAGTTCACTCTGGTAGCATTGCTCCTGCAGTCCATAAGGTGGCACTGGACCTGGTTGTAGTCTTGTGTTAATGGTAAAGAATGTCAGCGTGTCTGAGACGCTGCAGAGAGTCTGAACTAAATAAACAAATAAACAATGACCTCTTTTCAATGTTGTGATGAAACATTCAGCTTGGCTGCAGCCCACTTTTGGCCCTGCCGTCGGGTAGCTTGTGTTCAGCTCAAGTTCGGGTTGCTTTATTTGTAATGGAGAAACATTAGTTTGGAGTACGGCACGGTTCCTTATGCTAGTGGAAAAGCGCCACAAATCTACTTTTTTACATCTTAATCATTGTATTATGCAAACATATGTAATAAAATCAGCTGAATTTGCCTTATTCTGTTTTTTGTCGTTTCATAGATGCAGGGTAACCTGTGGCCTGCGGGATCCGGAAGTGGAGGCGCTGCCGGTGGAGGCTGCGTCCTGGGTACGGACAGCATGTCCTCCTCCTGCATGTCCCCTTACTCCCACCACCCCCACTCACACCCCCACAGCAACCTCCCAGGCCTGATGGGCATGTCCACGTCTCCCACTCACCCCCCTCACCACCCTCACCCACACCACCCTGGCATCAACGGCCTCTACTCCCTGCACAGCTTCCAGGGGGGTCTGGGGGGCCACTCCTTTGAGCCAGCGCCAGAGTCCGACTACAAGCCTTCAGGCCTGGTGGCCCTGCGCATGAAAACCAAGGACCCTGGCGGCCTGTTATCCTGGTCCACGTGACCTCTGGGAGGGACCTTCTGCTGGGAACAGACTGAGCCTGCGAGTAACTGCCGGATACACGCCACCGCCTTTAGTGCATCATAAGGCACTTTTCCACAGGCACACAGGAACCGTTCTGTTCCTAAAATCCGCAGTGATGGTACTGAAGTTGTATTGGGTTTTGATGTTCCAGTGTATCTCAGTCTGGTAACAGAGTTTCTGACTCAGTTCTCTCCACAATTCTCTTTATGGCCGGTCGTCCCAAAACCGCGTCCATGGAGTCGAACCGGCGGCACGTTTTTCTGTCAGAGCCGCTTTTGTTATTGTGGTCTTTTATTATTTATAGTCTTGTTTGAGTTTTTAATGTTTTCTCTGCGTTCTTTATCCGTGTGATGAGAACCGAACCCAGAGAACTTGTTAGTGATGTCCTGGAACACCTTCACGTTTCTCACAGAGTTAAAGATAAATTTGTTGAAAACTCCCACTGAAATTTATCTTCAGCCCAAACAGACAGATGTGTTTGTACTTCATCGACTTCCGAGTTGTTCATTTGTGTCTCCATTGTTGTTTTTTGTTCAGACAGTAAATAAACAGCCTCTTTCCATGTTGTGATGAAACATTTCGACCAATCAGAAAGCAGTGATGGAGTCAGCTCATCTGTGGCCCTCTTTCGGCTTTGCTGTCCAACAGCTTGGGTTCGGCTTGGGTTTGGGACACTTTATTTGTAATGGATTTCATGGTACAGTATGGTTCCTTGTGCTAGTGGAAAAGCGGCAATAGCAATCTGAACAGGCCAGATTTTCACCATGGAGCTCCTCCAGTGTGTGGAACAGAATCCTATTTTTTGTAGATAGAATGATAATGAAGGCCTGGACCCTGCATACACTATTTTTACGTGAAACCAGGTACTATCAGCCTTTCCAAAAACACCTTAACACCAGAGACCCTTTAAGAATGTATTCCGTACTGAGCATCCTTGTATAAACGTTGTTGCGAGGAGAACGACATGCTTTATTTAAAGCCGCTAACCATATGTATGCAGCAGTGTGAGTGGCTTTTATATTTCTTTTATACTGTTATAATGTTTATGCCTGAGAAGGAACACTTGTGATGCCATTAAATGAGTTTGTGGACACAAAATACCTGCTCCCCCACTTATCTCTAACCCACATGTACTGATACTGTGCATTTGTAGTCATCATAATGTAGCCACCATGTAATTCAGGGATCCTGGATATTGTTTATCGTCATCAGAGTAGCATAAATCATTACACAGTGTGGATAAATAAACTCAGACTTGCTTATGTGGTTTCTGACAATGTATGGCAAGTTATCAGATCAGACTCTGAATGACTGCTTGTGCTTTGCAACAAACTTCAGATACCAAACATGTCTTTTCTGATAGACCACATTTGAGGTATTTTGGGATGAATCACTCTAAAGTTGAATTGGCAGGTTGGGTGTGAAACAGTTCACTGTAGAGAGTCTGACTTCTTTCCAGCGGATGTTAATGGAACCGGACGTCTCCAGCACAAATCCAGCCGTTTTATTCCCTATCGCCCCCCAGTGAAGCTCCACGTGTCTCTGAGTGTTTATATGGATGTTGTTGGTGGTAAAATAGTGGAGACTCTGAACTGAATCACTTTTCTTTGGGGACTATTTTGATTCAGAGTGTTCCTGGAGATTGTGTTTCAGGGGTTTAAGTCTGGATAAGTCCTTCATTCTCTGTGACATATGAAGTGCATGGACACACTGTGACCGTATTATTTTACGTTGCTGCTTCCGTTCCTCGGCAATGTGAAAAACCAGGAGCTTTACGAGCTTCCTGTAACTCAAGAGGCCTTTAGGAATCGACCGATGTATCTTCGGAAAGTTAACAGAACCAGCTGAATGACCACAGGCCCTCACGCAGACCTGATGATGCCCACCTCGCATTAAATGGCCAATTTGTTACATTTTCTCATATTTTATTAATTTCTGTCTGACACGTGTGGGTTTATGCACCCCAAATTAATTTTTGCAGAACTAGTTTTATATTTTTATCCCGTAGAATTAAACAGGCTATTTTTGTGCCTTTAAGACTGTGCCTGTGCCTTTAAGGCTAATATATGCAAATTAGCTCCATTGTGATTGTCTGCCTTGTATTATGCCTTGTTTAAAAGTCAGAAAAAGGTTTAAATACTCTTTATTACTTCAGTGTTAATGTGCAGAGCTAAACCACATGAATGGATATGCAACCCTTTTGGCTTTTGTGACAAAAACAATCAATTCAAAACTGGTTTTTGAAACTTAATATCCATATAAAGACTGGGCCGAGAACTATATGATCTGAAAAGAGCTGAGGTTTCTCCATGGTTTCTCCATGATAGGTGCCCTTTAACCTGACAGCAGATATGAAGTGGGGCCAAAATTAATCTTGAATAAATGATGGACACAAAGCTCTTTTAGGCAACAGCTTGAAACCACTTCACCAAAAATAACCAAATTTATGTGGCAAGTTAGCCTCACGACCCACGACTCATTTGTGGAGTGTATATATATATATATAATATATATATATATTGAAATGTGCTGCAACTGGCACATTTCAATATCTCAAAAACCCCTTAAGCTAAAATGTTAAAATCTCCTACAGCTCCATTTGGCACGATCATCAAAATCATTGCCAACAGCCAGTCAGAATTCAGCAGCTAGTATTATGCCTGTGTAAATCTTAATTCAATTGTGTAGCTTGTTCAGAACACTATATGGATTCTATTTACTGAACCTTACAGAAATCAGCCATAAGATAGCGCTCCTCTGTAACTCTGGCATGGTTCGGTCCATTTTGAAATTTAATTTTGATATTTACATTATTTACACATTCTGCTTGGACCCCCTGATTGCAATCCAGTTGTTATGTGTTATTAGTTATTATTACTATATTTATTAGAATAAACAGTGCCCTTATTGGATGTACACTGAATATTGAATGTCACCTGATTCAAAAAAGTTCCAAATCAGCACAGTTTGTCTCCTTTTGGGGACAGTAGTGTCCATGCAGTTTTATTGTGGTGGAAATGGACATATTTAAATCAAGGCCTTTTTCACTGGAGAAAAAAGTGTAAGCCTTAAAAACCTCTGGCAGCTGAGGGGGGGCTGAGGGGGGGCAACGCCTAATATGTGGTGCTGTTGGGACGGTCCCATCTGGATCTAATGACTGAGTGCCAGTCCTGTTGACCACTTTCTCAGGACAGTTTGTCTAATTTAGAAATCAGTCAAGTCAAGTCAAATCAAATTTACTTATGTAGCACATTATCATACACAAAGTTCTTTCAGTGTGTTTTACAGGAATAGAAAAAAATATAAGAAATAAAAGACTACATAGAACATCAATAAAAAAGTGTAAAAGTGTTATGGAAGTCCAGATTTTTAAAAGAAGGTGGGGAAGAATAGTAAAGTAAAATAAAGTGACCCCTTATAATCACGCGTGAACACACCACAGCACAGGACACAGTGTGAACAATGTGAAATCCCATCTCTGCATTTAACCCATTCACCAACGAAGGGCGACCCAGGAGCAGCGTGTGGGGATGGTACCGTTCTCAAAGGTACCTCAGGGGTGCTTCTAGCAGTGCTGGGATTTGAACCAACAACCTTTTGATTGCAGGGGCAACTCCCTAACCACCAGACCACCAGCTGCCAGGCAGTTCAGTTTTAGAAGCTTTTTAAAGTTCCAGTTGGTGCAGGTCTGATTTTGATGGGCAGTTGGTTGAACAGCATAGTGGATAAATACCATTTCACCAGGTTTTGTTTCGGATCTTTTCTCCACTAGCTGAGCAGCTCCTGCTGATCTAAGATACCAACCAGGAATATAAACATGAGATGGATTTAGGACCATGTGACTGGTACTTAAATAATAATACCATGATTTAAACAAAAAGGTTAAACAGCCGCAGTTACAGACGTTTTTTGTCTTTGGGTAAGGGACGGTTGAGCGTTGCTCTGGGGTGAGTGTGTGTGTTTCTACTTACTCTGTGTGTGTGTTTGTGTGTGTGCATATTACTGCTTCTTTCCAGTGTATGTTCAGTGTGACAGCGGCACTGGACCCCATTAAGTGCCAGTCTAGCGGTCCATGTCATGTTTCTGAGAGAGAGGACATGTGTTTCCAATAGAGCAGAGAGAGAGAGAAAGAGAGAGAGGCTGTCAGAAACACTCTCCACACCCACAGTTTAGAATTCCAGCCCTGTCCAGCGAGGCCTGCTCCAGCCATACAGGCCAACTGATTAGGTCCCAGATCAGTTGAATGATATAAGCAGATAAAGTGAAAGAGGGGGCCGAAAGTAAGAGCAAAAACACTGGAGACTGAGTCGGAGCTAACAGGATGCATGCAAAGCAACAAAAAAACCAAATAAAACACTGAAGATAAACACCAATATATTCATATATGCTAGATAAAATGACCCTTTATTAGAGCCACGGGTGGGAAATTAGCAAACAGTGAGAACACACTGGGGCAACTGCATCATGTTCAGATTTCAGTGTGAGCAGGTACTGCCCTTCATAATACTGGAACCAGTCTGCCTCTAGAAGTTACAGAAAGATATTCCACCAAATGCTCATGGCTGCACCACCTGCCAAGTTCCTCTTTAATTGGAATAGACAGTGTTGGCAAGAAATTTGGGCCTTGTGAATATATATGGATCTATGAAGCTGCATGGGTGGGGTTTCATGGCCTTTTTTTGCAGGATAATTAAAAAACACCACTTTTTAAAATGAATACTGCATTGTCATAGTGAGCCTAGTTCTATTCTAGGTGACCAGTTTACAGGCTATTATGTGAAATTTTAGAACTGTTTTTTTTTTTTTTGCCAATTGCAAGATATGCAAAATACAAACCCCCAAAATACTATGAACGGATTTCCGTGGTAATTTCTCTTACATTTAGTTCAATCAATCTGCAGCCAAGACTCCATACTGACTGTGGAACACTGCAAACCTCAGAGGTAAGACAATGCTGACATAAACCAGGGATAATGAGGGAAAATATCCCCCTTAAGAACCATTTCGTTTCCTTTTGAAAGGAGTATACATTCCATCTGTATACGTTCAGGCCTTTGGGCAGAAAGATCAGCATGAGTATGTGTGTGTGTGTGTGTGTGTGTGTGTGTCTTAAACTAAAAAAATATTATATATAATATTATAATAATTAAAAGATTCTACTTTTCACTCAAAGTGTTTGTCTGATAGTATAAATTGTCATGAAAAAATAAATTTAAATAAAAAAAACTTCTAATACTTTTAATTATTTTATGTGCGTGTGTATAATACACATATAGTACTGTGATTACATAATAGAATAGAATAGAATAGAATAGAAATAAAAATCAAATATAGGTTTGAAACAATTCCTACTGTTTTGAAGTGACTTTTATTGTTTAAATCGTTTCATTTGAAACGGGGATGTGAAATCCCACCGGCGGCGACACCTGTCGGCCACGGACTGAACTGCAGCCTCTCGTAAAGGTCAAACGTTTTACACGCGGAATAAAAGCTTGTTTGCGTGTTTTGTCGACCGATTTTCTGAACTGTTTTTGGCTCGAAAACGTTTTCAACATGAGTAAAAAAATGCGTTAAAACGAGGCAGAATTCAGCACTGCCACGAGGGCGAGCTCGGTGGGGGGAGGCGGGGATTATGCTCACTTTTTGAGTGACATGTGTTTTAGCCAATAGGAGCGGAGCCTGTTCGTGGCTCTGACCAATGGCAGCGCTCGGGCGAGGCCGGGCTGAGAAAGAGGAGACGAGACAAGATGGCGGGTGTGCTTGTTTTGCTGCGATGAGTCGCCGCAGTTTTTCGGGGTTTTTTTTGTGTTTTTCGTGTGTTTTTCCGCCCGAGTTCGCCTTCTGAGTGTGGGTGAGTGAAGAGAGAGGTGTGGGGATGAAGGGAAAAGAGCGGTCTCCGGTGAAGAAACGTTCCCGGGCGCTGGAGGAGCTGCGGGAGCGGGGGAAGAAGCTGCTCCCCGCGGGAGGAGGGGGCTCCGGGAAGGCCGAGGGCGGCTCCGCGCGGCGCGGCCTGCTGGGGGACAAGCGGGACAGCCGAGACTTCGATGGACACGTCTCCAGCCGCGCGGCGGCCAACAGTCACGGGTACGCGGGGCCGGGCCCCGGTGCGGCGGGGGGGAAGAGTCTGGCTCCGGAGCCCCGCGGCCCTGCTGAGAGCGAGTACAAGACTCTCCGGATCAGCGAGCTAGGCTCCCAACTCAGTGACGAGGAGGTGGAGGACGGACTCTTCCACGAATTCAAGAAGTTCGGTGACGTGAGCGTGAAGATCAGCCGGGTCAACGACGAGCGCGTCGCCTTCGTGAATTTCCGGAGGCCCGATGACGCCCGAGCGGCCAAGCACGCCCGCGGCCGGCTGGTGCTGTACGACCGGCCGCTGAAGATCGAGGCGGTGTATCTGAACCGGCGCCGGAGCCGCTCACCCGGGGACAAAGAGCACTTCCCCGCGGTGCGGCACTTGCACGCCCCGCGACCCCTCTCTCCCACAGGGCTCGGTTACCGGGACTACCGCCTGCAGCAGCTGGCCCTCGGCCGGCTCCCTCCTCCACCTCCCCCCCCGCTGCCCCGGGAGCTGGACCGGGAGAGGGAGTTCGCGTTCTACGAGGCCCGGGCCCGGCCCGCCTACCTGGCCGAGAGAGCCGCCGCCGCTGCCGCCGCCTTCCGAGAGGAGGACTTCATCTCTCCGGAGGACGACCAGAGAGCCAATCGGACCCTGTTCCTGGGGAACCTAGACATCACGGTCACGGAGAGCGACCTGAGGAGGGCCTTCGACAGGTTCGGGACCATTACAGAGGTGGACATCAAGAGGCCCACCAGGGGTCAGAACAGTACGTATGGTTTCCTTAAATTTGAGAACCTGGACATGGCCCACAGAGCCAAGATCAGCATGTCGGGGAAGGTGGTGGGCCGGAACGCCATCAAAATCGGCTACGGGAAAGCCACCCCCACCACTCGCCTGTGGGTGGGGGGTCTCGGACCTTGGGTGCCACTGGCCGCGCTGGCTAGAGAGTTTGACCGTTTTGGCACCATTAGGACTATAGACTACAGGAAGGGTGACACGTGGGCCTACATTCAGTACGAAAGCTTGGATGCCGCCCAGGCAGCCTGCACCCACATGCGTGGTTTCCCCCTTGGGGGCCCTGACCGGCGACTGAGGGTGGACTTTGCCGACACTGAGCATCGCTACCAGCAGCAGTTTCTGCAGCCGCTGCCCCTGCCCCACTACGACCTTGTCACAGAGTCTTTTGTCCACCGTGCCACCCCTGAAGCGATCAGGGTGAGAGAGAGGACTCCACCGCCGCTGCACTTCAGAGAACGGGAGCTGTACGCTGGGGCCGAGTGGCCGGCCCCGGCCATCCGCGAGCGAGTGAGGACCCCTGCCTTTGAACCCCTGGAGCACCTGGAGCGCGAGCGGCGGCCAAGGGAGCCCTGGTCCTTGGAGAGAGAGCTGCCTGGCAGAGACGCCGCACGCAAGCGACGACTCATGGAGGACGGGCGCCACCTGGAGTGTTCGCCCGACAGCAGCAGCGAGTGGGCCGCCCGCCGCCGCAGACCCCCTTCTCTGGAGGGCAGCCCGGGGGGCAGCAGCCGTGACGGACGTTTGAGTGACTCTGAGCGTCCGCTCAGAGCAGAGCGGCCGTCCCCGGCACGAGAGCGCCGCAGCAGCTTGGACCGGGGCCCTGCAGAAAAGCGTCTCAAGAGCAGCAGCAGCCTGTCAGAGTCCAGCGTCGGGGCGAGCCCGTCAGAAAGGAAGCGCAAGGCAGGAGAGACCAGCAAAGGCCCCTCAAAGAGAGAGCGTGCCGAGGGCGGCTCCAAGGGCAGCCAATCTTCCAAGCAAGACTCCAGCGGGAAGCTGAGCATGGCCTGGAACGGCATGCTGCTGTTAAAGAACAGTAACTTCCCGGCCAGCATGCACGTCCTGGACGGCGACCTGAACGTGGCCAGCAGCCTTCTCGTCGACGGCAACACAGGGGGCAAGGTCACCCAGCTCCGCATCACCCAGCGCCTCCGACTCGACCAGCCCAAGATGGATGAGGTGTCCCGTCGCATCAAAGTGGCAGGCCCGGGCGGGTATGCCATCCTCCTGGCAGTTCCTGGCACCTCAGAGGACGCATCGTCATCCTCTTCCTCCTCAGCGGATCCGGCAGCATCGACGCAGCGTCCCCTGCGCAACCTGGTGTCGTACTTGAAGCAAAAGCAGGCGGCCGGGGTCATCAGCTTACCTGTGGGGGGCAGTCGCGATAAGGACAACACGGGGGTGCTGCACGCCTTTCCGCCCTGCGATTTCTCTCAGCAGTTCTTAGATTCCTCTGCGAAAGCTCTTGCCAAAACAGAAGAGGACTACCTGGTCATGATCATCGTCCGCGGAGCATCTTAACAATCAGAACGCACCCAAAAAAAAAAAAGCATATGTAAAAAAAAAAAAAAATTGTGTGTCTCAGTTGCATGCTCTGTTAAGCCTGGTGCAGCAAACTATAATTTAAAGGGTTGAAGGGGTCTGTGTCATCTGTTCTGCCAAATGCAATGCATGAAAAGGGGGGGG
>JBBPCX010000016.1:12001834-12015529 GCA_037974365.1 Hydrocynus forskahlii | reverse complement strand
GAGGGTGTGGAGGGTGTGGAAGGTGTGGGGGGTGTGGAGGGTGTGGAAGGTGTGGAGGGTGTGGAGGGTGTGGAAGGCAACGCCGAAACCTTCGCGGGAGCTGAAACCCGGAACCCGGTTCCAGGTCAGTGATCCGTTTAAAGCGATTCTTATCAGTCTCTTGGGTCCTTAATGTTCAGATTAGATGTTCCATGACCTTGATGTGTGTTTGAAGTTGGACAAAGTTCATGCTTGAGGGCTGAGAGCTAAATTATATTAGTGTGAGAAGCAAAAGTTTTAACACCCCCACATTAAACATCAAGCCATCTGACTGAGGGTGTAAGACAAAAGCCCTCGGTCAGTCGGCTTGATGTTCTAAGGTTATATTACACACTCTATGGAGAAACATTTTTAAAATGTCATTTTTAGTGTTACATGCACAACTTCCCCAATTTGGGTCTAATCTGTAGGGAAAACGGTGTTTTATGTTTTATTTTTGCACCAAAAATGTCAGTAAATAAGCAGTAAGTGCGTATTTAAGTGTTCAGGAGTGTCTCTGTAGTAATTGTGGAACTTTTTAAGACTTATGATGTAAAAATCTTTGCACGCTGTTGTGCATGTACCTTTTTGGAGCAGGCTTCTCGCTCGGCGGCCCGCGGGGCACAGCGGGCCAGGCTGAGGCCGGAGGGGCGGTGGCAGCACGAACTCTTACACTGAACACTGTACAGACACAGCTCGCCGTTTTGCTGAAGATAAACACAGGAGAACAGACTCAGGAACAGTCGCAGGTGTGGAGGAAGAGCCTAAAAAAGGACTGGGGGGAGGGGCGTTCTAAACATTTTTTTTTCTTAAAAGTAACGAAAGAAAACGAAGAAAACTCAATTAGCAACTCAATTAGTAAAATTACTTAATTAAAATGAGGAGGTAAAGTGGCAATCACAAAAACAACTGAAAATGTAAGAAAAGGTACAATGAATGCATAAAAATCTGAATAAAAAGAATACGCAAAATTCATATAATCGTATAAAATCTACATTTCATAAATTACAAAAAAGTAATCAAATGTAGATGTTATTTATATAATGAACTCTACCTTTTATTAAATTTAAAAAAAAAACTTTTATCCTTTACTAAATAAAAAAATTTATATTTAATGAATAAAATGTCATAAATTGGCTCAAATACAAATATATTAAATAAGAAAACGTAAGACTCAGAAAAGGGACCTGAGATCAGGTTAAAGTGGGTCTGGGTTGGGTGGAGGGGGTTCTGTTATTATCTATACACACAGTTCTGAGAGCCCTTTACATTAGTTGGAATTTTTAAAACATACTCCTGTCCCATTTAGAAAGGTGGGTCTTTAAAAAAGTGTTCTTTTGGGAACCAAAAGTGGTTCTTCGCTCCAAAGCAACTCCAAACCACCATTAGTGTTACTGGTAATTCATTTAACTGTAAGTTATTTATCTGTAGTATCTATACCCCAGCAGTTTGTGTATCCAGCATATTGTATGTCAGAGTTTTTATTTGATTTTACATTTTATATTGTTCTTGTCTCTGTGCAGTTACATTAAAAGTTTCCTCTGGGATCAATACAATTTTCAGATTCTGATTTAAAACCCCCTTTTATCACCTTTATATTGGTGTATACCAGATTGTGGCCCCAGCAGGGAATGAACTGATCAGTCAGTTCATCCTCCGCTCTTACCAGGTTGATGATGATGCCCTCAGACTCAGGAACCGCTGGAGAACCCGGAGGTCCGGGCACGTCTGGAGAGGCAGGCAGGGCCGAGACGGCCAGGAGGAGCGCGGTGAACAGCAGAGGCGTCAGCATGGTGTCGCTGTGGATGGTCAGCAGTCCAGGCAGACCTACGCAGAGAGCTGCTCTTTATATCAGAGCTCCTATCGCTCATGTCAACTAAAGGTCATCGTCCTCAAACACGGCTGAAGAACGGAGGCATGACTCAGAATCAGCAACGTTTTCACGAGACCCAAGAGAACGACTGACGGGGCAGAAGAGCCGAACCCTGGCGAGCAGATCATAATTTTGGACTCCATCAGACCACAAGTGGACCAGCAGAGGCAGGTTCTGAGGAGACCCAAGTCCCTGTTCTTCACATGAGGTCAAAAACGACCGACAGACACCAGGGGGCGCACATGAGCATGTCTGAAACAGGGGTAATGGGGGATGAAAGATCTCTAGCTACTGAGTGTTGATCGGTTGACATTCCGGCTACTGAGTGCTCAGTTTATTAGCATTCTGGCTACTCAGTGCTGGTTCGGTAGGATTCTGACTACTGAGTGTTGATTGGTCAACATTCTGGCTACTGAGTGCTAATTAGCGGGCATTCTAGCTAATGAGTGCTATTCAGTTGGCATTGTGGGTACTGAGGGCTGATTGGTTAGCAATCTGGGTAGTAAGAACTGTTTGGTTAACATTCTGGCAACTGAGTGATTAGTGGGCAATCTGGCTACTGTGGGATAACAGGTTGGTATTGAGTGCTGATTGGTCAGCGTTCTGGTTTGGTGTTCAGTGGTTCATTAAGGTTTCTAACTGGGCTTTAAACATCACAGCACTGCTGAAATATGTGAACCTGTTCTGGAAGTAAACGTGTGTGTGTGTGTGTGTGTGTGTGTGTGTGTGTGTGAGAGAGAGAGAGAGAGAGAGAGTGAGTGAGAGCGAGAGAGAGAGCGAGCGAGAGAGAGAGCAAGCGAGAGAGAGAGCGAGAGAGAGAGAGAGAATAAAAATGTTTAACAAATTAGTTTTTCCTCAGAAGCTTCACATCAACTCACCTTCTAGTTTCCGATCACCCAGGCAGTTATCAGGTGTACTTTTGTGTTATCAAGTTCTTATTTACACAAAGCGTAACTTGACCAGAGTGCCAAAATTTTTGCGTACGACTGTAATCTGGCTTATGTAAATTCAGTCCTGAAAAGATGCTAGAACACGTTATCGAGGTATCAGTGCCCTTGGAGAGCACGTCTGGCCAGAACCCTCTGTCTGACATTCATCAGGTTTTAGGCCTCGGGCCAAAGGCCTATTGCATATCAGGCCTCTCCAGTAAACGGTTTCGTCACCTCGTTCAATAACGATTACATTACCATCCATAATTAACATCCTGACACCTCTGTTGGCTGGGATACGGTTTCTGACACAAACGAGTGGATGGTCTCCTCTGTCGGACAGCAGGTCTTTCTGGAGATACTTTCAGCTGAAGCATGTTGAGAAGAAGTAAGAAGTGGAGGACGGATTGAAGACTTGTTGGTGAACACCCAGGTGGATTTTTGCTGAGTTTTTCTGAGCCCATCAGTGGCTTTTGGGTTTTCTCTCCTTGCGGGTCATCTTCAACCAACTGCCGAAATGGAGAAGATGCTTCCAGCCCAAGAGGCGGCTAAAATCTACCACACCAACTACGTGAGGAACTCCAGAGCCATCGGAGTGCTGTGGGCCATCTTCACGATCTGCTTCGCCATCATCTCCATGGTGGTGTTCATCCAGCCCTACTGGATTGGCGACAGCGTGAACACGCCGCAGGCCGGGTACTTCGGCCTCTTCTACTACTGCATCGGAAACCCCATCACCTCGGAGCTGGTGTGCAAGGGGAGCGTCCTGGACTTCAACTCCAGCCCATCAGGGGCCTTCAAGACCGCAATGTTCTTCGTCGGATCCTCAATGCTGCTCAACGTGGGCACCATGATCTGTTTCAGTCTCTTCTTCTTCTGCAACGCCGGCAGCGTCTACAAGATCTGCGCTTGGATCCAAACCGCGTCGGGTAAAAATGATTCACTTTTTTTGTCAATATTTTTCCAAAAAACAAGCTCATATTTCTTGGCTGATTTGGTTACATGTGAGCCTTAGAGATGTACAGTACTGTCCAAAAGTCTTGATCCCCCCTCATGTTTTAATATTTTGTGTTAAAATGAATCAGCAGGTCTGTACAGTGATTTACTGCAACATGTTCAATACACAGTAAATCCAGAATAAACAGTGTGTGTGTGTTTAACTCTAACAGCTTTAAAGTCGGAGTGTGTTTGAGCTCCGTTAGGACCCCCGTTCACAGCCTGAACTCTCTCAGACAAGCTCTCCTGTCGTTTCTGTAAGTTCTACAGGAAGAGTTCTCCAGTCTTCCTGAAGGACGTTCCAAAGCTCCTCTCTGGGCGTTGCTATCTTTTGTTCTGTTCTCGGTCCGGATGGTCCACACTGCCTCAGTAATGTGGAGATCTGGGCTTTGAGGGCCGATCCATGACTGATAAAGAGTTCCATCCTGATTTTTTCTATCGGGGAGCTTTGACTGTACTGACAGTGTGTTTGGGATCAGCGATGCTGAAAAACGAAGCCGATGCCAATCTGACGCTTTCCAAATGGCACTGTGGGGTGGACACACTTTTGTACTGCACTGTATAGCCTGTTTTCCTACCAGATAAGATCAGTTTTTATAACTGTTTTAGTCGTTGATGCTGAAAAGTGAAGCCGTAGACAAAGTCTAAAAAAGAGTTATATAAAAAACAAATGATGCATTTCTGCAAGAAAACTTGCTATAAACCAGTACCTGAAGACACAAACATTGGTTTTATGGGCAAAAAAGAAAGTGTGTGTTAAAAGTGTGGATTCGGACTGGTGCCTCTTCCGACTCTCTTGATTCAGTGCTGTGTTTGCGCTGAGCCACTGAGGGGGTGTGGACTCTCGGGAGGTGAACAGAGTGGTGGTCTGAGGTGTTGGTGTGCGTTACAGCGGGGCTGCTGGTGATGGGCTGCATGATCTTCCCGGACGGCTGGGACTCGCCCGAGGTGAAGCGCATGTGCGGCGAGAGGACGGGTAAATACACGCTGGGAAACTGCACGGTGCGCTGGGCCTACATCCTCGCCATCATCTGCATCCTGGACGCGCTCATGCTGGGCCTGCTGGCCTTCACTCTGGGGAACCGGCAGGACAAACTGCTGCCCGACGACTTTGAGGTGGAAGGAGAAGGAGGTACGAGTCAGACCTGCACTAAAGTACTGAAAACCTGTAGAAGGAACAGTTCGAACACACATGCTGATGCTCCTCACAGTGGATGGGAGCCAACAGCCATCCTCTAGAATGAGGTCATTTAAATAAGACTTTGCTAATCAGAGACACTGCTTTGGTTCACAAGCTGTTCCATACACACACACAAGCAATAAAACACACACACACACTATATATATATATATATATATATATATATATCTTTTTTCCCCAAAACCTTTATTTTTAACGCTCCAGTTTGAGGGACATTTTATAAATATCATTTCCCTCAAGCTGGAGTGATAAACATGCTTTGCATCACAGTTCCCTTGCAAACTCTGTCATCAATTAAGTTTTGTTTTAAAATATGGACCAACAGGTTGTGTAGCCACACACCCAACCCAAAAAACATTTTATTATTACTTTTTATTCGTAAGTTTGCTGTAAGCACTGAAGAGCCAGCACAAACACTGCCATTTGAGGTTTTCTAGGCTATCCACTAGGGGGCGCTCCCGAGGGGTTCATGAGGAGCCTTCCAGCACAAGTGTAATTTTTTACAGGCTGAATTGTCACAGGACACTAAATTTAGGCATTATTTAAACATTTTCCCCCAAATGTAAATTATTACTATTATTTCAGGTATCAACAAACATTTTTCTGTTTTTTTTTTCCTTCTATAGCATCTAGGGCTATCACTATTAATTATGCAATTATTATGAAGAATAATTCATAAATAATATGTAATTAACAAATATAGTTAACAAATATACTTACAATTGGGCAGGTTTGGGTAAAAAAAATGTTTATGAATGCATGCAACAGCAAAGGGATATTCGGATTATGTTTTAAATCATTACGGGTCAGGTCAGTTCACTGATTCACAGTCACACATCATTTTGAGTCAAGGTGGTCAAGCTTTCTCTCATAACGGGTCGGGTGGGTGTGGGTCATAAAAGACCCCGCCCGCAGAGCACCGCAGCACTGGCATGTTTCCACTGATTCATTTTTATGAAGTGTTTTATCAGTTTGAAGGACAAAAAATTCATATTTCAAACTTTCTAACAACGTAACTCAATTTGTCGCTACAGGAAAAGCTTGAACCCTGAGAATCGGAGGCTTCGGAGAATAAAGAGGACCGAACACAGAGCAGCCAGACGGACGGAGGGGTGGAACACATTCAGGACCCAATCCAGCCACGACTAATTCAACACAACGCAACCTTTAAACCTACAGTCTGAGACAATAATCCGCCTGTCAGAGACTCTAACTCACCTGTTGGAACTCGGCATCTCATTTAGTCAGTTTTCCTCCAATTTCATCCCAAAGTGCCATGCTGTGTCTAATCGAAGCTCTCTTACAAGAACAAGCGGGATTGCACCCATCGTCCAAACGCTTTATTAAAACATTTCTGAGCAGCTAAATAACCTTAGCTAAGATACAATAGTAGGATTTATTTTAAAAACTGTACATGGCTGTAATATACAGATCAAGGCAAACTCTTTGGTACACGTATATACACAGACACACACACACACACATACAGAGACACACATCATGCTCTCACACTCACAGAAATTCTTTTTCACCTTTTTTTTCACCTACTCTCATCATGTGGAAGTTCCTCGAATGTAATCGCCTACAAAGAAAACCTACAAAGGTAATCAGACCCCCCCTCCCCACAAAAAAAAACAACAAAATGCAAGAAAACAAAGAAACAAAATGGACGAGCAGATCTGAGCCAGAAGTACACAGTGGTATGGCATTTCCTGAAATAAAACTACTGTTTCCAAAACGGTCTAAATTCCTAAACTTCCTACGGTCATAATGTAAACCTAACAGTTCCCTTTACACACTTGCCGCCTCTGGCATGTTCTCTTCCCCAAAAACGCGTAACAACAAAATGATCCACTGGGCGTGGCCTTACACTCAACCCCACGCCGAATTAAAGCCACCTGTCTAGCACTCGGGTCTTCATGTTCCCTAAAACTCTTCAGTGTTTTTTTGTGCAAATCAAGATGAAGGGAGGAAAAAAAGGAAGGAAAAAAAAAACGTCTACAGTGTGAGAAAGAACCCCCGACATAAAAAAATCCCCACCAAGTCCTCTTCAGGTGACCCAAATATAGAAAGCCACACACGAATACACAAACGAGTCGTATTCTGATATGCACTCGGTTCTGGAAAGTGTTACGTTGTTACGTCTCTCTTTTTCCATGGAAGTGAATGAGAATGAAGGAGTGGCAGTTGCTTGGGCGAGCCACTAGAGGGCGAGCCAGTGGTGGCGCAGGCATTCAGCAGCCGTGGCTCGTTTCTCAGGGACGAGCTCCAGCATGGGCAGCAGAAAGTCTGTGAAGCTCTCGGCCTCCTCCCGCGGCCACTCGTACTTGTCCTGCAGGACCTCCAGCAGACCCCACGGCTTCAGCTTGGTGATGTGCTTCAGGTCACCTGCACAGATCACACAGTCAGAGACCGGAACACGAATTCAGAGCACAGAGACTAACCAAAACACAAACCGGGCCTCCTACAATCCAGATCTAAGGCTCCAAGGCTTTTCAATACCAATATAAGACGAACTTTACAATAAACCAAGAAAAAAATAAACCATTTGTTTAAAGTGTAAAGCATTTTGGCCCAAATGTTTACTGTCACATTCAGTCCAGTGGAAAAATCTGATTATATAGCTCAACATGTCTAAGTAGTTTTGAGTTTTTCACTCTGCATGTGGGATTTTACTATCTTGTTTCCCATCGTGAAAGATTTTCCCAGTCTCAGACTTTCTGCACCATGTCCCATGTACATTTCCCAGCACCCGTTTCAACCCCAAAGCTAAATCCTGGTCAAAGACAGTTTTACTTGAAGATGCACAACCAAACAGATGTTACCAATTATTTTGAGAATGTAAATTGTAATGTAGAAAAAAAGGATCCATAAAATCCTGCCTTAAAAAAAAACAGTTCTTCACAGGTTCTTTAATAAAGGCAGTGATATGTAAAAGTCTGAATAAATGAAATGTTTTGTTATTCTTTTAAAAGCTAAAAAAAAAGAAAATGCCCTTTTACCCTTTGATTCATGGGCACCAACAACAGTTCAGTTGATTTTTATACAATGCCCTTTTCTTTCTCGTGTCGACAGGTAAAAGAATAAGGAATTCACAGGAGAGTTACCTTTCTTGGTGAAAAAGTCCTTGGAGTATTTTCCCGCCATTATGAGTTTGCGTGGGACCATCCCCAGCAGCTCAATGATCAAAGCAATGTGATCTGTCATGCACGACAACACAAAACAGAGGGTGGTGTGACGGGGAGGGAGAAAGGAGGGTGGAGGGAGGAGGACGAAACAGACAGACAGATCGATCAAACACAGTTAACAGTCACGTCTCCGTCCTGGGAGAGGAGGGGGAGCCGGGAGAGAGTCCGCTCAACTCTGACAGCACAGATACAAGTCCCCAATCTGACTGATTCGCTTCTTCTCGTCTTTAACCAGCTCTTAAACTCTCAAGACCGGGAACAGAGAACGTCTGGAGAAAAGATTGAGCGCTGAAGTACTGGTGTGCAGCCTGTGGCTTCATAAGAGCATCGTATATTTAAATAGCTCTAAAGACCAGACACTAATTACACTGTCTTTCGGCCTTGGCAGACTGGGGCTGTCATGCTGCCCCGTCTCCCTCGAAAGTGGGAAGTCAGAGCTGGAAATGACGTCAGCGTGTTCCAGTACAAACAGGAACGCTGGGTTCTAGCCAGACTACCTATTGTTAGGAGATAAAACACTACGTGAACATAGAAAAGCATGAGAGTGAGACAGAAAGAGATAAACACAGCAAGAAAGAGTGAGAAAGAATAAGACAGATTAAGAAAGACAGAGAGAGAGAGAGAGAGAGAGAGACAGAGCGAGAAAGAGTGAGTGAGAAAGAGAGAAAGACAGCCACAGAGCAAAAAAGCATGAGACAGTGAGAGAGAAGGAAAGATAGAGAAAGAGGGGGAGGGAGAGAGAGCATGAAAGAGACAGAAAGACAGTGAGAGACACAGTAAGAAAGAGACAGCAAGAAAGAGAGAGAACGATAGAGAGAAACAGGGCAAGAAAGAGAGAGAGAGAGACAGAGCAAGAAAGACAGAGAATGACAGAGCAAGAAAGAGAAAACGACAGAGAGAGAGACAGAACAAGAAAGAGAAACAAGAGAGAGAGACAGAATGAGAAAGAGAGGGTACAACAGCAACAGAAACCGCAAGAAAGAGAGAAAGAGAGAGGTAGAGCAAGAGAGAGAGAGAGAAAGACAGAGCGACAGGGGAAGAAAGGAAGAAAGCATGAGAGAGACATACAGTGAGAGAGAGGGAAAGCAAAAGAGGGGGAGATAGAGAAAAGTAGAGAGAAAAGGGGGGAAAAGAGTGAGAGAAAGAAAGAGAAACACAGCAAGAAAGAGTGATAAACAGACAGACAGAGCAAGACAGACAGTGAGAAAACAAAAGAGAGGGTGAGAAAGAGAGAGCAGGAAAGCATGAGAGAGCCACACAGTGATAGAGAGGGGGATGGTGAAAGAGGGAGAGATAGAGAGGGAGACAGTGATAGAGAGAGGGATGGTGAAAGAGGGAGCAATAGAGAGAGACACACAGTGACAGAAAGAGGGATGGTGAAAGAGGGAGATAGAGAGACACAGTGATAGAGAGGGATGGTGAAAGAGGGAGAGATAGAGAGAGACAGTGTTAGAGAGGGATGGTGAAAGAGGAAGAGATAGAGAGGGAGAGACAATGATAGAGAGAGGGATAGTGAAAGAGGGAGAGATAGAGAGAGACACAATGATAGAGAGACGGTGAAAGAGGGAGAGATAGAGAGAGACACAATGATAGAGAGATGGTGAAAGAGGGAGAGATAGAGAGAGAGTGATAGAGAGAGCGATGGTGAAAGAGGGAGAGATCGAGAGAGACAGTGATAGAGAGAGGGATAGTGAAAGAGGGAGAGATAGAGAGAGACACAATGATAGAGAGATGGTGAAAGAGGGAGAGATAGAGAGAGAGAGACAGTGATAGAGAGACGGTGAAAGAGGGAGAGATAGAGAGAGACACAATGATAGAGAGATGGTGAAAGAGGGAGAGATAGAGAGAGAGTGATAGAGAGAGCGATGGTGAAAGAGGGAGAGATCGAGAGGGAGAGTGATAGAGAGAGGGATGGTGAAAGAGGGAGAGATAGAGAGAGACAGTGATAGAGACAGTGAAAGGGAGAGAGAGAGACACGATAGAGAGATGTGAAAGAGGGAGAGATAGAGAGAGACCGTGAAAGAGAAAGGGATGGTGAAAGAGGGAGAGATAGAGAGAGAGAGACAGTGATAGAGGGATGGTGAAAGAAGGAGAGATAGAGAGAGAGACAGTGATAGAGAGACACAATGATAGAGAGATGGTGAAAGAGGGAGAGATAGAGAGACACAGTGATAGAGGGATGGTGAAAGAGGGAGAGATAGAGAGAGAGACCGTGATAGAGAAAGGGACGGTGAAAGAGGGAGAGATAGAGAGAGAGACAGTGATAGAGGGATGGTGAAAGAAGGAGAGATAGAGAGGCAGTGATAGAGGGATGGTGAAAGAGAGAGAGACGGTGATAGAGAGGGGGATGGTGAAAGAGGGAGAGATAGAGAGAGACAGTGATAGAGAGAGGGATGGTGAAAGAGGGAGAGATAGAGAGAGAGACAGTGATAGAGAGAGGGATGGTGAAAGGGAGAGATAGAGAGACAGTGATAGAGGGATGGTGAAAGAGAGAGAGACAGTGATAGAGAGAGGGATGGTGAAAGAGGGAGAGAGAGAGAGAGACAGTGATAGAGGGATGGTGAAAGAGGGAGATATATATATAGAGAGAGAGACAGTGATGGAGAGAGGGATGTGAAAGAGGAAGAGATAGAGAGAGAGAGTGATGGAGAGAGGGATGGTGAAAGAGGGAGAGATAGAGAGAGAGAGACAGTGATAGAGAGAGGGATGGTGAAAGAGGGAGAGATAGAGAGACAGGGATAGAGAGAGTGATAGAGAGAGGGATGGTGAAAGAGGGAGAGATAGAGAGAGGGATGGTGAAAGAGGGAGAGATAGGGAGAGATAGAGAGAGAGAGACCGTGATAGAGAGAGGGATGGTGAAAGGGGGAGTTATGTTGTTATGTCTATTAACCAAAGTGGAAGTTTCCACCCAAGCTTCTTCTAAACAGGTGCAACTGGAACCTGCAGAAGTTTGGAAGCTCTGGATTGTGAGATTGCTGTCAGAGAAGAGGCCACCGACTCCCTCACGCTTTCCCCTCGAGTCCCAGGGCGGAGTTTCACCGGCGCGGCACGCATACCTGTCCGGCTGAAGTATTCCTGCGAGAATTTCCCACACAGAGCAAAGTGACGGGGAATTCTACCCAACAGCTCAATGATCAGAGCGAGATGGTCTGGAGGAAGAGCCAGAGTGGGACAGGGAGGAGCAGGAGCAGAGAGAGGATGGATGGATGGATGGATGGATTGATGGATGCAGAGTATGAAAGAAGCAAGATGAGAAGCAATGGGCACTTTTAAAAAATAAGTTAAAAAAAAAATAGATATATAGAGATAAATAAACGTGGCTCAAAAAATAAATACTAGGGATCCACCGATATGGAAAATTTGGGTCAATAGTTTTCATGCAGGATGATGATAATAAAAAAAAAAAGTGTAGTTTAGCATTTCTGTATTTACAAAAGTATTGAATACATTTAATTATATAAATAATTATCATATGAAACCCTTTGGCCTTTTTTGGTGCTATATAAGTTATTTCTCAATGCAAAAACAGAGTGCACAGAAAGGCAGGAGAGACAGAACATGGTGAGAAATGTGGTGAGGAGCGAAAGAAAGAAGAAATGCATTCAAATGCATTCTGAATAGTGCAGCTCTGTTAGAGGGGAAACAGACCCAGGAATACAGAAACTCACAGTCATATTCATGTACTGACAAACCTCTACAGGAGACAAATCCTCAGAAAAATATCAGGCACTCTTAGGGACGATTCACACAGCGTTTTGTTTTTAAAGTGGAATAACATTAAGTTTTTGGTTTTCCTGATGGTTCACACCTGATGTGTGGCTGTTGCTAAACAACAATAGCATCATCCACCTGTACTCTGGCACTCGCCCTTATAGAAAAAGATCTACTATTAAGGACTAATTCATTTATATACAAGCACGTGTATAGAACAGCGAATTTCATATTGATTTTTTACTCTGACTTATTAAGACTTTCATATGGTTCTCGTCACTCTGTGTCTTTGCAGTCATAAGATAAGCAATTCCCTCCAGGGTCATTGAAGTTTTCTGATTTATTCAAAGTTTCTCTATCATTAAGTAATGTACATGGAGCAGCTACTCCAGTGCTCACGACCTCAAACCAGAGAAAACCCAAAGACTGTAAATCCTCTCCGGAGCAGATCAACCCCTCCACGGTTTGGCGAGTTCCTCACTAAAACATCTCTCATGCTGAAAACAGCTGGAAATAACACCTAACACAATGTGAACCACCACTTGAGTCTTCAATCATTGGTTAAAGTGAGAGTTGTGACATTAAACTGACAAATTGACATTAAACTAACAGGGATATACAGTCATATGCAAAAGTTTTGAGGTTCTAAGTGCACATACTGTACACTTCTTTTAAGACACAATAGCACCTGTGGTATGAACTGGAACAGAGACTGCGAGCCAGGCCTTCTCGTCCAACATCAGTGTCTGACCTCCTAAAAGCGCTACAGAATGAATGGACACAAATTCTCACAGAAACTCCAGAATCTTGTGGAAAGCCTTCCAAGAAAAGTGGAAGCTCTTATAGCTGCTAAGGGAGACCAACTCCAGAATAAAGTCTATGGATTTGAATACAATGTCGCTAAAGTCCCCGATTGTGTAACAGTCAGGTGTCCCAATACATTTGTCCATTCAATGTAAAAATGTATCTACACACACATACTCAAAATGATATATTTTCTTAGTCTGCAGTCAGCAAACATGAACTGTGCCCTTAAACTGCAGAAAAATGCAATATATTAACTTCCCAGTAGTGAATGTGTAACTTCATTTAATGGAGAGTGTACAAACGTCTGCATACGACGGCCTGCAGTGATGAGGCCTCACTGGGTTCTGCTATCATGAGACACTCTTGCATCAAAGCAGTCAGGTGGGGGTTTTGTTGCACGCAGAAGGACGAAGAGAGTCTCAGCATCAGTAAGGAGGGCTAAAATCTTCTTTGGAAGAAGAAGTGAAAAGCAAACAAAGTAGACAGAGGAAAAAACAGCTTTACCTTCATCCCTGGAGTAATCTTCACCAGAGTGGGGTTCAAATAAGTAATCCCCAGTGGCAAGCTCGAACGCCTGGAGGGGGAGAGGGAGGAGAGAGGGAGCGAGAGCGAGAGCAAGAGCGAGAGAGAGAGAGACACAGAGACAATCATTTCAATCTTGAATGCTACATCCCATTACATCCTGTGTATTCCTGTCTCTGAGTGAACGGCGTGATCTGTATACAAGTTTAAAACTTTTCTAATAGAAGATACCAGTCAATAAATGAGTGTTTATAGTCTGTAGTGTCGCAGGGTCCTGAATCATCCTACCGGTGTGACTGTGTACATCAAATGGTTTTATTAAGCATTTATGAAGCGATGAAGAGGATCGGTCCAGACTTTCTTGTATGTTAATGTGGTCTTGAGGAACAGTTCTCCAGGCTTCCTTAAGGACTTTCAGAGACTCTCATTTCCAGTCCAGTCCCTGAACCT
>JBBPCX010000016.1:11983681-11997355 GCA_037974365.1 Hydrocynus forskahlii | reverse complement strand
TCTCTCTCTCTCTTTCTCTCTCTCTCTCTCTCTCTCTCTCTCTCTCTCTCTCTCTCTCTCTCTCTGTCTCTCTGTCTGTCTCTCTCTCTCCCTCTCTGACTCCCTCTCTCCCTCTCTCTCTCTGTCTTTCTCTCTCTCTCTCTCTCTGTCTCTCTGTCTGTCTCTCTCTCTCTCCCTCTCTGTCTCCCTCTCTCCCTCTCTCTCTCTCTGTTGATCATTGTTGTTGATTGTTGTTGTTTTCTATGTGTTGTCAGTATGAACTGGAGGAGATGAAACAGCGAGAAGGTCAGAAGAACGTCCCAGAGTTTGTGCGGGTCAAGGAGAAGCTGCGGCACATAGAGATCCCGGAACAAAACGGCTGAAAGGCCGACGCCGTGAACCTTCACTGGACTTTCATTACGAGATGTGGAACATTTGACCACACTAGACTGAAGCCTCTCGCTGTGGTAGATGTAGAAAGTGTGTGATATACAGATTATGAATATTACCAGATATTACCTGATATGTTCTGATATTGTCTGTTCTGACTGCAATGACAGACTTGTTATTTCTCATGTACAGCAGTGCAGTTTTATTGAATAGTATAACATGTAGCCCATAAATAGAAGGTATTTTTTTTCTATGTACCTTTTTTACTTTACACCATCAAAAAAAAATGTTTAAACATGGAATTGCATCCGTGTTGGTTTTATCTAACTCAAAAGAGTGACCAGCAATTACATTCCCCACATTTTGTGGACAGAAAGCATTAAGTAGGCCTATGGCTTGTTTGGAGAAACTAAATTCTGTTCTTGCATCCTTTCTCAAAATGACCAATGAGCACCCAGACTAGCAGACTTGAAATTTCTGGGATAATTCATTTATTTACATGGAGGTGAATGGAACCAGACGTCTCCGACACAAATCCAGACGTTTTATTCTCTATCCCCCCCAGTGAAGCTCCACGTGTCTCGGAGTGTTTATATGGATGTTAAAATAGTGAATCTGAAATAAATCTCTTTTCTTTGGGGACTATTTAGCCTCACGACGCCCTGCATGTATCCCTCCACCATGAATGGGTTCAGTTTTAGGACCAAAAGCTTCTCAAAACAGCATCTCAGATGTCAGACGGCACAGCCAGAACCATTTGATGGAAAAATTTTCTGTGAGGAGCTTTTATAGGCGGATGTCGGTTCCATTCACCTCCACTGTGACTGGGTGAGTTTCTCTTGTGTGAAGCGACTGGCAGCTCACTCTGAATGACTTTGTTTACATCTTATAGATTTTGTTATAAAAGACATTTGGAATATTTGTGGAATTCTCCTTTAAAGCTCAAGCCTGTGGTGTTTGCTCGGTGGCGCCGCCGCTGCACTCACAGGTGGCTCCTATCTGAAAACACTGCAGGTCCCTGCGGAGCCCCGGCCGCCTTTCAGATGCAAATAAAGACTTAATTAGCTCATCTTTACATTCAGGGAGAGGCACGGGCTGAGAAAGCTGACCATCTGCCGGGGCGAGCGACACGGCCACCAGCCCTCCTCCATCATTATTAACATCAATATACTAATAGAAATAATCATCAAGGACTAGGATCTGAACAACTGATAAATCAAAACAATTTAAATTCAGATTAAAAAAACTACGTTTAACATTAGGATCTGAATAAGTGACCCATCAAAACAATTAAAAATTGGGATTTAAAATACACATAGCCTGGGGAAAATGAGAAGAAAACAAAAGTTTAATAAAAACTCTGAAACAACCTCAGAGATGTAAGTAGTAATAAAAGACAATGTAAACAGATAAACGATTATTGCATTTATTATTAAATTGATTATTACAATATTCACAGCCAAAAGTCAAAATAAGAGCAGAGCATGGGTTCCAGGATTTTGCATCTTTCTTATTGCAAGGGTCCCCAACGCCTCCTTCCAGGCCAAAGCTAATGGGGGCCTTTAGGAGCACATGGGCAAGAAATTGGGAGCTAAAGCACAAAATTAGGTGCAATACACAAAAAAAACAATAGTAATGCATTTCATTTATAGGTGCTGTTCAAGGTACTCAGGGAAACCTTACAATACACAGTACAGTCAGATATACAGTAGAATGCAGCAGCGTAATGAGACATAAAATCCTGCATCATTTGTTAATATAAAATAATATAAAATCCCACAGGAGCACATGGGTAAGAAATTTGGAAATTTTGAGCCGAAGCATTAGGCGCACTGCACAAAATAAATTAATAAATAAATACATTTTAAAAATGCATTTTATTTATAGGTGCCTTTCAAGGTACTCAAGCACACAGTAAAGTCAGACGTACAGTCGTGTGCAACAGTGTAAAAAGACATAAAAAGCAGCATAATTTGTTAAAATATATAATTTAAAAGTAATATAATGTAATATAAAACTAATATATATAGCTAATATACAAAATAGGTATAATACCCAATTTTGGGATGGAAATACCAAGTTTGGGGTGGAAAGTCGTCTAACATCACCACCAGCTCTTAAAAGCAGTTGCCTTAAAGGAGGAAACAAAACCCTTCCAATAAAGTTACTTCATTGTGTTTTAGTGGCCCATTCATCAGTCCAGAGGAACTACTGGCCAGCTGTCTGAGGCACTCTCCTGTTGTTTCACTCTTTTTGTCTCCTGCTGCCTCTATTCAGAGCTCATCCAGCTCTGGGACCGCTCTCACAAAGCCTGCGGGACAGAGGCACTGCAGTGAAGAAGAGGGGGAAGAGGCTTTATTCGTTTTTCCACTCTGGCCTGACGAAGACGGACGAGCCGAGTCGTGTTTCTTCTTAACCTACAGAGTGGTTTTGGCTCACTGAGAGTGGTCTAATTTCTTAAAATGCCGGGACCCTCTTTCATGTTGCATTTCCATGAGTGTGACCACCACCACCCCTCCCGGTAGTGGAGTGGTACGTCCCACAGGCAGCTGTCCGGTGTGGGGACGCCCCTCATTCACTTCCAGCAGCAGAATAGCCTGGCATGTGCCAGCGTGAGGGCATGGATTAGAGAGCAGACGCAGCATCAAGAGAAGGCTTTAAAAGGTACGTCCCTCACAGATGACCCATCTCTCCATAACCAGCTGCTTTTGGGCCTTAAATTAAAAAAATCCTCACCTTAAGGCTGCATGTAAGTGTGTTCTTGCAGTGTAATGGCTGATGCCACTGTGAGTGGGCTCCTCAGTGCCATCCTCAGTGGAAATGGGCAGCTCGCCTCATCGGCTTGCTTCAGAGTGGGGTCGTTAATCAGCTCAGCATTATGGGCTCATTACAGAACATGCTGAAAGCATTGTTGACTGTTGGGGTAAACCTGACTGAATCTCACTGACGACAGTCTGGCAGGCGGTTTATCGTGCTTTATTTTAGATCAGAGCTGACTGGGAGAGCTGTGAAACAGTACTGGGTGTGATCATCCTGACTGATGGCCTACAGAGGCTGGAATCACAGGAAGACTGTTTTTAAAATGTATTATATACAAGAGGAGAATACAGCATGCGTGCATGTATGTTTGCTTATATATATGTCTGTATGTATGAATGTATGTATGTATATATGTATGGTCTGTATGTATGTTTATATGTATGCATGTATGTGTGTATGTACGTATATGTCTATGTATGTCTGTATGTGTGTGTTTGTATGTATGTATGCCTGTATGTTTGTACGTGTGTATGTCTGTATGTGTGTGTGTGTATATATGTATATATGTATGTATGTATTTTTGTATGAATGTGTGTATGTATGTCTGTATGTCTGTATGTGTGATTGTATGTGTGTATGTCTGTCTGTATGTAGGTGTGTTTATATGTTTATATGTATGTCTGTATGTATGCGTGTGTGTACATACGATTGTATGAATGTATGTGTATGTTTGCATGTATGTATGAATGTATGAATGTATGACTGTATGAATGTACGGGGGCTTTTGGAGCGCTTGGGCCTCCTCGCCAGATGCGGAAATAAGTCATACTGTAAAGTCGTTTGGCCTCTCCCAATAACATCAGCATCTACGCCATTCAGCACCCCTTTAATTACAGGCTGTGCGTCCCGTCCTGGGTCGGGTTCAAGTCTCCCCTCAGAGTTTCCGAGGTTTGGCACACTTTGGGAATTCCAGGCCTGAGCCTCGGCCACAGGCTGTAACGAATACGGCTTTGGAGTGGCTCCAGCAGATCACAGCTCCGCTCCACAGGCTGGGCTGGAAAGGGTGGGGGGGGAGCCGGGAGAGGGAGGGCGTGGAGGGGACAGAAGACGTCTTTGCCTCTACTTTGTAATTGCTGTCTCCTGGATCACCGTTTTCCGGCGATGCCTCATCGTCACGCTCCGGCGAGCTGCGAGGATGGGCGGGTCGGCGTTTTTCCCTCTGATGAGCAGATCGCTGTCAGCACTGCTATGTCCTGTCGGCTCCTTCGGCGCAATTTGCTCTGTAGTCTAGACGTCCTGATCTGAGGGTGGAGTGAAGTGTGAATGTGAGCATCTCTGCTTTTCCCAGGGGCTGCAGTGACCAAGAGTCTCAGTGATCCCATTTCGTGCCATTTTCATGCCAGCACACACACACTCACACAGGTTCCAGATCATCTATGTCTTCTATATGTGTTAGAAAAAGTTAGGGCGCCCCCAGTCAAAGGACGTGTTTTTGTTGATTGTGAGTGTAAATAAATAAGATGAGAGACCTTGTTCTTCTCTTGGGAAAATGGTAAAGGAGGTCAGATCAGGCGAAGACGCTGCAGACGCTCCTGTACAAAACTCGCCGTCGCCTTTAGAGTTGAAAAATTGCAATAATATTGTATATAACATATTAGGCCCAAATATCATGATAGTATCATATTGTCGTCTCCATGGAAACGCCCACCTCTAATATGTGAGCGTATTCCCTGTAGAGGATGTTGCATTATCTTCACTTACTAAATTAACAAAAAGCCACACTGGACCAGGGCGTCAAACTTTTGTACAGGACGGTATTACATTACATTTAGCAGACCTCACACACACACACACACACATGCACACACACACACACACACACACACACCTTTTCTAACCTCAACTACATTTTCTAACCTCAATTTTAACTTAGAAGTAATCAGCATTTCATTATAAATGAAAATGTAACATTTGAAACAAACAGCGCTCTGCGAAATCAGGACTGCATTGTTTGTTGGTTGAATCTGGTCAGGACATTTCTGGGGTCCTTAGAATGCAGGAAAAACAGGCGCGCGCACAGAGAAAGAGGGAATTGTGCAGTCGGCATTCTCAGGCGTGTGCTCTCGGCGGATAGTGTCCTCTCAGCAAATTGGCCACATTGCTGTGTTGATACAGGGCTTTTGTTGGTGTGCTTTCGGACTCGGGCTGCAGAATGGGCCGGGCCAGTCTGTGCTGAGGTGGTCTGTTTGGGAGGCCCGCGTCTGTCTCCGCGCGTTACAGGCCTGAGTTGAGCGGAAAGCCGCCAGGGCGTCCAGAACAGCGTCCCGTCAAACATACTCATATTCACAGAGCTCAGCGCCGTCCAGGAAGAGGCTGCGATAAAGATCCACAGATAAAATAAACCCCCGGCCAGAATATCTGGTCTCGGGGGGGCGAGATGGTCCTCCTCCCCTCCTTGTTTTTGTTCAGGAAATGGAGCCCATTTTGACTTGGTTTGAGTGGGGCTGAGCACGCTTTTCGCTGACCCATCATGAGACGGAGCAGCGTCGTCTTCTGGGCCTGAAAAGACCCTTTGTTTCCTGTGAGAATGTTGTTTTGCGAGGACATGGCCGTGCAGACATGTGAGAGTGTGAGTTAGTTACTGAAAACCAAAACAGACTCCAGGCCTTTATTCAGCTATTAGGAAACGCTCAGCAAAACATCACATTTACACAGCTTTCCACTGACCCCAGATCAGCCGAGACATGTCCGGAGTCAACAGTCACCCGAACCTTTTCATCACCAAAACTTCCCTGGACCCTCAAACCTCATTCAGCTCTTCATTAAGGTGGATCAGACTTGTGGACGTGGTTTAGGACACAGTATGACTCACTGTGAGCTGTAAAAATAAACTGAACTTCAGTGTGGAGCCGAACGCTTCAGTGCCTTTTTACACAACAGGGTCTGTTTTCACAAACCGCCTCAGGAGCAGGAGCGCTGATCTAGAGTCAGTTTCTGTGACATCATAAACACAGAGGAATCTGATCTCAGATCAGTCCTGCTTTGTGAACAGCGGCCCTGGTGGCGTCTGAAACGGCCGCCTGTTCATTTTTACAGCTCACAGTAAGTCATACTGTGTCCTAAACCACATCCCCAAGTCTGATCCACCTTAATGAAGACCTGGATAAGGTTTGAGGGTCCAGAGAAGTTTTGGAGATGAAAATATTTGGGTGACTACTGACGTCTTGTGTTAGCAACATTAGAAATTAGGCAAAATTTGGACTCCAGACACATCTCAACTGATTGACCTCATCTGGCTCAGTGGAAAATTGTAGATTTGTTTCTTTGTGTTTCTAATCCTTTAAGGTATTATTCAGAAACTAAAAAGTGGAAAAAGCTACAGAGCCCCCGCAAAGACCTCAAACATCCCTGTCAGAACATTTAGCCACGAGCATTTAGACCAATCAGAACAGCACAAGAACAGAGCTCTTATAAATCAGCTACCCATGTTTGGAGAAAGAAGGGTTGATCCTAAGAATGCCACACCCACAGTGAAGTAAGAAGGTGGGAGCATCAGGATCTGAAGCGGCTTTTCTGCAGACAGTACTGGATCATTTCCATCAAAAGAAACAGGAATGGAAGGACGAACTGGGAGATATTAGAGGACAATTTAATATTGAATGTCCAGAAACGGTTCTGTATTTTAGAAATAGGTATACAGCCCATTACAAAACTTCTCCTCATCCTTCCACTTCTTCGACTAGTTCCCAGTCCTGATCCCATCCTGTCCTGCTCATAATGTTTTTCCTGCTTGTAGTCTTTTTCCTCAAGAAAAGCTTGGTAATGAGTTCAAAGGTCTGAAGTGAGACTGGTACCTACACTGAGAAGTGCTGAGTGCCTTAAACTTCAGTTCCTCTACCTGTTAACTCAAAAAGTAATCATTTCCATGTGGATGAATACTAAAGACTTGACTGTGCATGTACAGTTGTATGCAGAAACTTGAACATCCCCGTTCAAACTGCAAACCATGTTTCTTTGAGTGCTTCTTTACAGGGAACACACTTAAATACAACACACTTAAATTCCAGCAGATTTTATAGCAGGCCTTCTATTTATTTACCATTTTTAACACCGTACACATACAATAACCTCAAATACAACAACTTCTGTGGAGGCCACCCTTCACATTTCACCCACCTCCCCCAATATGTTAAATTCAGCCAATAAACAGTAACTGTGTCTTAAGATATGCAGGAGTGTGTCTCTGTATAGGACGTGTCACTTAAAAACATGTCATTTGACCCGGGGGGGCGCCAAAACTTTTGCATGCCAACGCGGGAAAAAAAAGGCCTAAAGCGAGGTGTATTGTGACGAGCACTTCGCGCTGTCAGAAATAACAGATGCCGCCGGAGAGGCGGCCCCGGCTCGAGGCAGAGTCGGGCCTGAGACACCGAGACTCTGAAAGAAAGGCTTTTCTTCAGGGAGGGGTCAGAGAGGAACAGGTGCAGGCCGTGGGTGGGGGGGACCGTCCCTTTGGCCATCTGTTTTCTTTGTGGGGGGGGGATATAGTTTCCCAAACACGTTCCCTCACACACACACACCGCACGGGCCGGTGGGCGCGCACACGCCGGGTCACCATGGCGATGTGTGGAGAATAAAGCACACATGTGCGCGGTCGGCCGCGGGGCAGGCCGCTATTGTGATGAGACATTAAAGCAGTCTGGGTGGGGGTGGACTGAAGTGTGTGTGTGTGTGTGTGTGTGCGCTCAAAGAGACCAGTTGCGCTTTCTCTGAGCTCAGTTTCAGTCGTGGTCCAGAGGAGCAGGGCTGCAGGACTTGCCTCGGCAGCTTTGCATGTCACATGACCCTGATTTGGTTGACAAATATCAAGTGGTCGAGACGGAAAGGCTCCAATCTCACATTGTGCTTCATGTCACCAGAAACCCTGCAGAACTGTCACACAAACATGGACTGCAAAGAAGAGATCAGCGACTCCGACAGTGGGATCATCTTAAACTCCGGTAGGTGCTGAAGACCACACCCAGCATCATCTGTCGCTTTTTAACATTAATAATTTAATATGTGCCCTTTTATCCAGTACTACCTTTGACAAAGTCTGTTTTCTGACCCTTTTGATGGCCTGAATACACACAAGGTGTGTTCATTTTCTGTAGTTTTTCATGCACAGTTGATTCGCTGAGTTTAACAGAATGGAAAACCATAAAATGTTAAAATATAAATGTGCCATAACCTTTGCACAGGCCAAACATGTTATATTCAGCAAAGAAAAGGCATTAGAGTGTGCCGAAGTGTGTCTTTTACACTCAGGAAATCAACAAAACACATCATTTGGAGCGATAAACAGACTTTCTGTGGGTCTGTGATGACTCGTTTCAGAACCGCTGATTTTGGGTCCCAAGGTCTTTAGTCCTGAGTTCAGATCAGTCATGAATGAATGTTCTGTTTTAAAACATGGCCGAGGCCTGATGAGGCTTCGGTACTACAGAACTGGATGGGATTTCTCTGTTCAGTGTGGTTGCATCCTTTCAGCACCTGTGTTTCAATGGAGTTCGGCTTCAGATGAGGAACTACAGCAAGACCTGATGGAAATCTGGGTCACAGGGGACAGATAACAGTGCCGTCAGGCCAAAACACTGCAGAGTTTAACGTCTCTCCTCACTGATTCAATTGTGTGGGTTGAATTTATTAGAAAAACACTAAACTCTGCAGATCTGTGCCCTGGAAGGACCCCATTTCTGCTCTAGGAGTTAACTGGCCTGGGCAATATGATCATATTTATTGTTGTGCTGTTGTAAATACTTTTAAAAAAACACTGATCAGTGTTTTATAACACAGAGAGCATCAGTAGAAGGGATAAGCGTGGTTGGGATTGTACTGATCCCAGAATCAGAAACAGTAAACTTTACTGATCCCAGAGGAAATTGCTAAAGTTGTGACTGCTCAGAGACACAGAGACAAGAACAATGTAAAATATAAACTATACATAAAAGTCAAATAAAACTCTAATAGTGGTTAGGAGTCTGCTGTAATAGAGATCAGCAGTAGATCAGTAATAATTACAAAATTAGTGATATTTCATATTGTAAGACTATTACACATAAGATTTTGTACATTATGGAGTGATTTAGCACTCAGTCAGTACTGATCCTGCATATCAGTACTGATCCTCATCCACTCTCATTGATATAAAGTCGACACATAAGAAGCTGTAGAAGATTCAGAAGTGATTTTATTAGGATGTTCTGGATAAATATGGATCAGGACTGTGTCCTGAGTTTGTGTTTCTATAATGAGGGAGGAGCGTCGCTACAAATGTTCTGATCAACAGAACGGCGCTCCGTCCTCCACTGATCCAATCCAGCACCCACCGACTGGAAACACAGCTGTGTGAGAAAGTATTAACACCCACAGCAGCCCTGTCTGAACAGGAGACTCTCCAGAGTTCAGCAGGAACCAGGCAGGGACTGGCACCAGTTTAGAACCGGTTCTCCATACACATCACTACTGATTAGTCTTGGTTACTAGCGCATTACTTAGAATTAATTTATTTATCTATAGTATTTATACACCAGCGTTTTGTGTTTATAGCATAGTGTTTTTTGTGTAGAATATTTCTGCAGAGTTTTATTTGACTTTTATTTTAGACTTTATATTTTACATTGTTCTTGTGTAGAGTGTATAGGGTATAGAGTGCAACTCCAAACCACTATTCGTGTTACTTTAGCAGTAATTTATTTATTTATTTATAGTATTTATGTCACTTCTTTTACTGAACAGAGCATTTTGTGTATACAGTATAGTGCATTTAGTACAGAGAATTTTCTGGAGAGTTTATTTTGACTTTACATTAAACGTTATATTGTTCTTGTCTCTGTGTCTCTGTGCAGTCGGAACATAAGCAGTTTCCTCCAGGATCAATAAACTTTTCTGGTTCTGATCCTGATTAATTGGATTTAATGCAGAGCAGTGCACGCCTCTTCCTTTTTGTCGGTTCAAACTTGATTAAACCTCAGAAAAGGTATTGTGATGCAAAATGTCCTGAAATATTATGATGTTAAATTTGTTGTCACATTTTTTACTCACTCCCAGAAGTCTGTAAATGGACACGTCCGACTCAGTGAAGAAATGAAACTCCTTGTCTTCTCCCGTGCAGGTCCAGACAGCCCCACGTCTCCTGTGAAGGACGTGAGCACTCACACACGAGCCATGAGGCTGAAGCACCAGGCTCTGGAGGACAAGCTGGAGCTGTGTCTTCTGGAACTGAAGAAACTCTGCATCAGAGAAGCCGTGAGTTCTACAGATCTTTAAACCAACCAAAGCACCTTCATTTACATTCAGCTGTTAGTGTGAACCATAAACAGCGTGAGGATGAAACGGCCCTACCAGGGCAGTATTGTAGTTTTTAATGAAACTGATCTCTACGAAGATCCTTTAAAGGATAGTTGGGAAAGAAAAAAAAAATCATGTGATATAATTGTCCGCTCACCTCAGATGTGGTCAATAGTCACCCAAATTTTCATGCACAAAACTTCTCTGTACCCTCAAACCACATCCAGACTTGTGGATGTGGTTTAGAACACATGACTTACTGTGAGCTGTAAAAATGGAACTGAGCTTCAGCATTTCAAGAGGCCATTTCAAACAAAACCAAAGCAGGATTGATCTGGGATCAAATTCCTCTAGACATCACAGAAACTGACTCTAGGCCAGCGCTCCTGCTCCTGAGGTGGTTTGTGAAAACAGACCCTGTTGTGTAAAAAGTGGCCACAGTGTTTGGCTACACATTTCTACAGCTCACAGTAAGTAATTCTGTGTCCTAAACCACGTCCACACGTCTGATCCACCTTAATGAAGACCTGGATGCGGTTTGAGGGTCCAGAGAAGTTTTGGAGCTGAAAAGATTTGGGTGACTATTGACTTCTAGTGTTAGCGACGTTAGCCTGGGCGCTAAACTTCTAAACTAAAGAAGCAAAATGTGGACGTCTTGGCTGTATGACCATGTCTGGGATCAGTGGAACGGTGTGCAAATGAGATTTTCTTGTCCATTTAAGTAGAGGCAGAGGGACGCTGAATCAGCTAAACCAATCAATGTGGATGAGCGTGCCTTTGATGGCCACTCCTTTGTTTTGCAAAGAGGACTTCAATAGAGTCACTAAAGCGAGTCACCAGCGGACAGTCCTGAAACAGATGCTTCTTTACAAACTTGGTCGGGGTGTTTCTCATTCACTGTGGGTCTGAAGATTTAGGGAGAGAGTCGGTCCGCCATAAAACCTTCTTTTGTGGCTGTTGCTGAAAAAGACATCTGCTTGTGGAGCAGATAGCCAAACACACACTTAGCCAGAGACTCCTCAATACATGCATGCTGTCCTTGGAAATAAATTGTAATTTCTAAACAAACAAAATGACTTGTTTTTTTCTTTCAACCAACAAAGTGTGTTTTTTTATGATAATGACTGTGTTGATATGCTAATGGCCACAGGAGCTGACTGGAAAGTTGTCCTCTGACTACCCTCGGCTGCCCGACGAGAAACCTCCCCAGATCAGACGTCGCATCGGGGCCTCCTTCAAACTCGATGAAGAGTTGATTGTACACGACGGAGAGGTACAGGATTGGGATAGATCTTTTCTGTGGGTTTTTTCTTCTCTATTTTTAGGCTGTGAGTACTTTGGTCCTTAAACCAACCAAAGCAACTACTTGACATTCTCATTCATTTACATTAACATTTACATTTACATTTATTAGTGTGCACCATAAAAAAGGATAAACAAAATGGCTTTTCCAGTGCAACACTGTTGTTTCAATGTGGCTGACTCACTCCAGTCACGGGGCTCGTCTCTCCTAATGCCGCGTGTTTAGCGGCTGATTTCTCCTCCGGGCTGCTTGCAGAGTGACGTGATGTCACAATGGCACATTTATGGGCAAAATGATAGATTTTAAATGATCAATACTTGGCTCCTGATCAACTGATCAAAACACTGAATGCACAAGCACTACACCGGATATTAACAGGTGTTTTGGAGTTGGAACCGGCGAAGAGCGGCGTCTTTTTTCAGCAAGAAAAAGAATCGAAGAACAACAGTTTTGCACTCACACTAACATAACTGGCTTGTCTTGTCAGGGTCAGTGTTAAGAACATGTCTGAGAGTCTACACGCCTGTTAATCTGTCTTCATCCCTTTCCTTCAGGAGTCAGAGCTGCACGCGCTCGAGGCGGATCTGGCTCTCCACCGGCAGATTTACGAGGCGTCCCGAAGGCTGTCCCTGGAGGAGCACATCAGCAAGCCGGTGAGGAAGAGCCGCCTGCAGCAGTGCAAACGCGAGGAGAAGAAAGTCAAGGAACTGCAGGAAGCCGTAGTGAAGCACCGCATCAACCACGGCTGCGTCTCACCACAAACCTGCAGATCCTCCGGACAGAGAGGTGAGAGTCTGGTAGACTGGGGCTTTTCCTGAAACCACGAGTGTCTGGTCTCAGGACCAGGACCAGATTACCAGACACTGTCCTGCTCCAACACGACCCGCTCCACTGAGGTGTCTGAGCAGGGAAACCACTGGAGAAGATCTGTTTGAGGCGACCTAACGATTTTACACAACAATTTGACTGCACATATATCGTTATTGTCATTTCAGCCATATACACAGTACACAGTGAAATAAAACAACATTCCTCCAGCCTTCTTGTGAAGAACAAAAACTGAAATATCACAAGACTACATAAGTGCCGACAGAACAAAATACACTGAGTGTAAAGAAAACCAGAAAAACAGACAACATTCAGCTACGGTACATGTTTGAACGAATACAGTTTTCATTCGAAATTGTATTCTTGCTTTAGGTTTGCAAAAATGCAAATATAGAGGTAGAAAGCAATAAACGATAATAATACTTGTGCAAATAATAGCAGGACAGAGAATGTGCAGTATATAATAAATAACCGGTGTTTACAGTGGCAGTTGTTGTGTAATGTTGTAAATAGTTATGTTTCTTGGTTCTCATTTTCAGACCTGTGCATATCTGATGACAGCTCGCTGTCTGATGCTGCCGCTCTGGATGACGGTGAGATTAACATCCTTTAATAGTACTTAATACCATGCACAGCTGAGGGATGTGATCTAATTTCAAACTCTTTCTGTACCCGCAGATTTGGAGCCAAGCCCACTCTCCCCAACCGCTCTGGAGGTCAGCTACCAGCACTCAGTGACCCTCACCCTCTCGGCCAATCACGACTCGAAGCAGGCAGGTTCCATCTCCAGGATGGAGTACGAGCGCTCGCCCATCCAGAACTCACCCTGGATGGAGTCCAGTCTGGACCAGCCCTACCAGAAGCACAAGAAAGCTCCCTCAGCCAGCAGCAGCAGGTCAAGGTAATCAGTGAAGAGCTGCAATATGTCTGCCGCTGCTCATTTTTTCATATTTTGCTCCCAAACATCCAGATTCCTGTATTTTTAAAGTGTCCAGTCCCTGAACCTGACCAGTCCCTGAACCTGACCAGTTTCAGAGGAATGTTTCTGTTGGTTGAGACACACAGTGACCTACGTATGAATCATT
>JBBPCX010000016.1:11942856-11957052 GCA_037974365.1 Hydrocynus forskahlii | reverse complement strand
CTAGTGGACGTGGTTTAGGACACAGTATGACTTACTGTGAGCTGTAAAAATGAACTGAACTTCATTAAGGTGGATCAGACTAGTGGACGTGGTTTAGGACACACTATGACTTACTGTGAGCTGTAAAAATGAACTGAACTTCATTAAGGTGGATCAGACTTGTGAACGTGGTTTAGGACACACTATGACTTACTGTGAGCTGTAAAGCAGTATGGAAGTATACTGTGTTATGAATGTCCATTCATGAGGCAGATTGGACTGGACTGTGTTGAGATTTTCCTTTTATTTCCACTCGTTGTGTGTATATGTGTGTGAATGAGACAAGATGTCATATTGAACCAAACGTCTATTCTATAGGTCATTTGTATTGTGCTCTTCAGCTTTACAGCAGCAAATGTCTAAATTATACATGGTAACACACGGTAACATCTCAAATGCCTTCAAAAAGAAGAAAAACATTTAATCTAAAACTTGAGGTGAAACATAGACAGAAGCCGGTTGCGTCACACAGCCGGTCTCACGTCCGCAGGGTTAGCAACGATTTTATGTGGCCCCAACTTTGGGACAGTACTTGAGAATAACACATTACATGGTTAGGAACAACACAGATGTATTGAACTGGGTGACTGGATACACGAATAATAATTAAAGTGACCATTTTTGAAGAAGACGGTTCAAAATCAAATATGTTAAAGCCGTTTCGCATTCACCCCACCATCCGCACCAGAATAAAAAACTTCCCACATAAAAATATAGTGCATTTTTCCATCCTCAAGACTGTTTTCGATAACTGACAAGCTGCCGACATGCTATTTTTAAACGGCGACACTCCAAGAATAGCTTTGGTGCATTCGAAAAAGCCTCAAAGCTTCAGAGCCCAAGTCTAAATCTCCGGACGCGGACGTCCAGAAATGCAGGCTTCAGCAGATACTGCTCGAGCGATGATAAACAAAATAATAAATTTTTTTAATAGACAAAGAATGTTTACATTTTATTTACACACAGTTCATGTTAGGGCTGCACAATATAAGGTCTATTAATCATTATCGCGATAGTAGCTTGTTTTGATGTATCAGGCCATTCATGAAATCCAATCTTTAACCATTTTTCAAAAAGCCCATATTCCACATTTTTCTTCCATTTCATTGTTCCAAATTTTTAAAACAAAAATATATTTCATAATTCATCACTACATGACAATTTCCCAACTGCAGAATTAAACAGGCCATTTTTGTTACTTTACGTTTTTGTACCTTTAAGACAGACATATGTAAATGATCCCTGTTCTGATTGGCTGCCCTGTACCGCAGTTCATACAAAAGGCAACACAGGTCCGAAACACTCCTTAGAACTTCAGCATGAGTGGGCTAAACTGCTGTAGTCTGAATAAGAAGACATATGCAAATGTGTGACATAACAAAAACTATAGTTTGAAAACAGGCTGTTTTTGTAGCTTAGTTTCCAGATATGGACTGTATGGATGGGAGGAGAGAACGTACACTTTGAAACATTATTTACACACTTAATGCCAGAAAAGTGATGATTTGGGCCCTTTAACATATTGAAAGGAATCACAATCACAATACGTAGCGGTAAAACCGCAACACTGATATTTTGTTCATATTGTGCAGCTCTAATTCATGTGCAAATGTGCAGATTCTGGTTTTAATGTACACGTTAGTGTTTTATACGCCTGCAGATATGTCACATGGCGCTGGTCCGTGATACTGGAGGCCACTGGGGGAGGGGGGTTCTGAGTCAGGAGATTTAGATTGGGCAGACATTAAAATGTTATATTCTAGGGTAATATTTCCTAATAAAAAAACTATTCCTTTATTAAATGGCAAAAGTGTCCCTAAATCTAAAGACAGTAAGTCTCACTGCAGGAATGGAACAGGTTAACGTCGGAGGACACACGTCAGAACATCAGCTCTAATTCAAACTCCAAATCAGGTTATACAGCAATAAAGAACAGATCACTGGAGGAGATAATTGCAGATTAGGCCTGTCATAGTTATTACACCTTGGCCTGATCGCAATCATGTGAGGTAATTGCATATATTATTTATATTATTATTATTATATATTATATTCCACGGTTTTATTACTGTAGTATTTTCCACTGGGTTGAGGCCAGTCATGGAAGTAAAAGAGCAGAAAACATTAATATTAATCACAGGTCTTATGAAAACAACCAAAAACGATTAAAAAAAACCTTCTCACTGGGGCTACAACACCTACAAAGTAAAATAGCTTCACAGTCAATCTGGCCATAAACATTCTCACAAAATGAACGACTGAAGGATAATTAAACTGTTTACTGCAACTAAATTTAATTAAAAAATTCATGATTGTAACAGGCCTCATGCAGAGTACTTCTGAAAAAGGCAACATATTCCAATATTGAAATCACATAAGTTAGTATTTCTTTTTAAAGGAACTGGTAATTGGTGGGTGTGTTTGATTACTCAAGCAATTTTGATCGGTGCCGAGTTTGATACGCGTTTCATTTCATGAATAGGAAAATATAGAGAATCTTCCAAAAGTCCGCCTAGCAATCCGTAGCCCTGACAGACGTTCTGCTCTCCTCAAACTGTGTTAATTTTTTAGTATTATTATTCACTAGCATAATTCAGAAAAAAATTATCATAATTGGGGAAAAGGGTGTGTACACAAAGCACATCTTAGTCAAAATACTGTTATACTTTGGGGTAATGGTGATTACGACCAGACAGAAACTAACTGAGGTTGACCTGTCAGAAAAGGGGAAAAAACCCACAAACCTTCTCCCTAAGAAATAAGAAAGGTCAGTTTTCAAATACAGTATTCGAAAAACTCCACAACAGTCTATATAAAATCCTATGGTGTCGACAGCACCATGAAGATCTGTGTACAATATACATGTCTCTTAGTCCAGCCCGGGAGCGAGCTAGTACATGTCCTTATAGATTTCTTGCAGAAGCGGATGGAGCGAGGTCTCGGATTCAGTCTTTTTAATCATTTGGACCAGCTGGGCATTCTCGGTGACCAGCTGCCGAAGGTCAGCCATCTTCTGCAGCAGTTTGGGGAACAGGTGGGTGGAGTCGGGATGGTGGACCTGCAGGTGCTGGTCCAGGGCCTGCAGGATGCCGTCCTGGATCTGCTCTACCTGCTTCACGTTCATGAGTCCAGGACGGTCTGAACAGAGAGACGAAGAGTCAGTACAGCACGCACAACCAATCACGCAAGCTTCTGCAAACCACAAGGAGTTTTAAACAGCCTGGTTAATTAAAATGCAGACAAAATTTACCATAACTGTATAATTGCACAACATAAACAAAAACACAAAACTCATATCAGAAAAATATTTGAAAATGTCCTGTTTGGAGCCATTTATTTATCCGTGACGGATGAAAGAGTTTTACCTGGACTTGCACTGAAAATATAAGCACAAGTAGCTGGCAAGGTCAGATCTCTAAGTCATGCATTTTGACAGACCAATCAGAATCAGAATCAGAAAACTTTCTAGATCCTGGTGGAAATTGCTTATGTAATGACTGCAGACACACCCAGAGACGAGAACGATATAAAATATAAAGTCTAAATAAAATCGAAATAAACAATCTGTAGAAAAACCTCATACAGAAATGCTGGTATAAATACTATATACAAGTAACACAGTTAAGTGAAATCAGTAGTAATATTAAGCAATAAAAAGTAATAAAAAGTACCCATTTAGAAAAACGTCACAATACTGCATTTGGTAAGATAATTGCACATAAGATATAAGATATCAGGAAGCTCATCTTAAGTACATATTGTTTGTGCAATGTGTATTTTAAAATATTGTATTATTTGAATTTATGTTTTGTTAAATGTCTATTCTCTATAACAATGTTTAATATCACTCTGGCAAACAGCTTGGTTGTTCGACCACCACTGTCCACTAGGGGCTGCAGCTCACTGGTTGAAACCAGCTAACCCAGATTATGGGCAGGTACAGATGTGGAAACGCGGTTTATGGGTCATCAGCCTGACAAGACTGTTGACACTTTCAATTCTCACCTCCACACAGTATGATGGCGGCCACAAACAGAGCCAGGTCGCTGTCGTCCAGCTCCAGGGCGTTGAACTTGACGGCAAACTCAAACTTGGGTTCCATGATTTCGCTGAAAGGTTTTCGCAGGCTACGTAAAAACTCGCGCGTCACAAAACCCTTCCCGTTCGCTACCAGCAGTCCATCTTTATTCATGAGGGAGGGCAGCATTGCAAATATCGCCTCATGGACGCCATACTTTAACAGGGTTACCTGAAAAGAGAGACAGAGGGAGAGAGAGAGAGAGGGAGAGAGAGACACAGAGCAATGCAGTGAGAGAAAGAGATACAAATAGATACAGAGAGAGAAAGAGAGAGAACGAGAAAGAGACAGTAAAACGGAGACAGAGAAACATGCAGAGGAAGAGATAAAGAGACATGCACAGAGAGACGAGAGAGAATCACAGTAAATTCTTCAAGCTAAACTCTAAGAATATGTATGACCTGAGTTCTGTTTCTCACGGTAGTTGTATCTAGAACCTATGAAGGAGGAAGAAAAACCGCCGCTCGTACCTGATCATTGAGGTAGAGGTCTACAAATCCGGGGATATTTTTGGCAAATTCGGTGAGCTCTCTGACTGTCTCCACCGTGGTGCACTGGCAGCGGTAAAAGACGTGAACTCCGATTTCTTTGTTCGGGGGGGCTCCGTTAAGCTGGTTCCAGACTAAGCCGTTCTCCGCTTGCCACAGCGAGTCCATATCATGAATCACGAAAGGCTGCGGGCAGAGAAAATCTAAATTAGAACACGCCACGAGTAACACGAGAACAAAACATCACCACTGCAACCTCAAAGAACGTCTTTAAATCATCTAAACATGCGGCTCGTGTTTTTACCTATCAGACAAGTGTGGCCTGCAGAAAAAACTAAATTTTTCAGAAAAATCTATTTTTCAGGAAACCCAACAGATTAAACAGGAGGTTCTATCAGTGGGCTGATTTCAATTTTAATGTCTGGACTTCAAGACATAGACAGCGCAGAAGCAGAACGTACAAAAATACATAAAAAAATAAACAATGAAAAAGTTAGTAGACTTTTGCCTGTCAATGCATGGCACTCCACTGTGTACCTGTGTGTGTGTTTTGTGGGTCTTACCTCTGTTCTGTCCACTTTCTGTTGGGACAAAGCAAATTTCCCCACTTGTGGGACTAATAAAGGTTTATTTTATCTTATCATGACTTGATGCATTACTATCACATTTCTTACACCTTTGCTGAACATAAGTAATAAAGATCACTGGGTCCAAAGAACTTAAAGGGGACATATTATGCAAAACTCCCTTTTTTAAAACAAGCTATAACTGGTCTATGGGCTACAAAACATATTCATGATGTTCTTTGCACAAAATCACTCTCACATAAAGAGACCTCACCAGCTCTATTCTTGACAGTTTCAGTCCCTTTCAAAATGAACCGTTTAAGGGCAAATAAGCTGTTGCTGGCCACGCCCCACCCATCCCATGCTAACGCTGCACGTTTAAATTCTGGATTTTACATTAGAGTCCATGTCCTTAACACCAATTAAAGTGTTTCCTTCTTTCTTTCTTTCCTTTCATCCCTTCAATCTGTGACAGTGTTTCTAGCCTGTATGGTGACCAGGCTGAAGGAAGGAAGGGAGAAAGAAAGAGTGAGAGATACACTATATGGACAAAAGTCTTGGGACACTTACCACACATGAAATTGGCAGAAAACAGAGGCGCTATCAGCCCTATATGTTGGACCCCGAGTTGGACCCAGAGTGAGATGAACACAACAGTCCATGAGTGACTTGTCTTTACCTGTAGCCGTAGCGCTCGGCGTCTTATGCGTGCTCGTAAAACAAGCAGACAAAAATGGCAGCTCTTCAACTAACTAGTGGGTGGGGTCTCGACTGATGAGGGGTGGTTCTATGCAAATTCCCTATTCTGACATCAGGATAAGGGAGCCGTCCAAACGGCTCATTTTGAAAGGGACTGAAACTGGATACAGATGGTGAGATCTCTTTATGCGAGAGTGATTTTGTGCAAAGAACTTCAATTACATAAGATACATTCCTTTAAAAGTTTGTTAATATTAATATTTACAGTATTACTTAAATTATGTGTATTATGTAATTTTGGAGCTTATATGGGCTGTGTGTGTCTATGGGTGTTTATAACAACATTAAACTGACATTAAACTGCTCTTAAACTGTGCTGGCGACACTGATGGAACTCAGTAGAATCTTTAAACGTGATTTTCTCGGTTTTGTCTTTTCAGAAGCTCCTACGCTGCTTTCTGATTGACAGATCGTAAACTTAAACAGGTTTGTGAGGGTTAATGTTTTTAAAAGAAACAGAAAAGCCATTTTTTTCTTGCGTAAAGGGTCTTTGCAGGCCACCACACAAACAGAGACCCTGACAAACAGATCCATCAGAAGCAAACTGGAGTGTTGAGTACCGGCATGCAGCTGGTCTTGCCCGTGAGGATGCTGCGAGCCTTCTTCTTGGTCATGTTGAGGTTCTTCAGGTAGGCTGAGTTGACGTTCTTGGCCAGAGTCTTGAGGTCGGAGCCGCCTGGGCTCAGCTGACTCTTCTCTCCTGCCAGCAGCCCAGCCACCAGCTTCTTCTTCTCCGCCTCGGGCATCCGGCCGTACCGGATAGCTGAGGCAGCACAAAAACACGCAGATGCCATCAGAACTCTGAACACGCATAAATATCTAGTGCCTGGCTGAATGGGTACATTCTCACTTTATACTCCTCATATACATTCGGGACTTCACCTTCTGTTTACGGTTTACTGCCACAGCAGCCACACAAACGCCCTGTTACCCAATTTAATACGCTTAGAATTTACACTCGCTCAGTGTGGTTCTAACCGCCTCCTGTGCAGTAATATATGCATGCTGAAAAATGTTATTCACTCTGGAGGATTTATATCCCACTTTATATCCCACTTTACTGTTACCCTGCTGTATTGTCTTTACTGTATTGTCTCAGATTTACATCTCTTTCACACTACTGTTACATTGCTATATTGTCCATTTATTGTATTGTCGCAGTCATCCCTTGCACTTTGTTTAATGCTGTAACTGCATACTGTGCAATAGTCACACTTATGGTGCAGCACTAGTCACTCTGGAGGGTTTGCATCCAGTTCACACTTTACTTTTGTGCATTATTACACATATGGTGCAATACTGTTAATTATAGAAGGTTTACATCCCTTTCTCATTTTACTGTTACACTGCTGTATTGTCTATTAATTGTATTTCTTGCACTTTGGTCAGTGCTGTAACTGCCTCCTGTACAATATCATACTTATGGTGCAACACTAGTCCCTCTGGAATGTTTACATCTCATTCACTCTACACCTACACTGTTACATTACATTACTGTATACTGTTGTGGTATTTTTTATTGGGTTGTTTGTATGGTTTCTGTTGTGACTTGCACTCTGATGAATGTTGCTACATGTTGTGTCCCTATGTACGAATTCGCAGCTGCTGATGACAAAGCAACGTCGAACCTTGAGAAGTTCAAATTGACTTTGTGTTCATTCCCAGTTACAAAAAAACATAATCCAGGATATATAAGCAAGGGTATGAAGGACAAGACCAATTTAAATCAAACAAATCCCTGGACTCAAGGTTTTGTTTTTTAGAAGTTAATTTCGTTATCCCAGAGCGACTGAACATTTCTCACCGTCGTGGGACATGCCAAGAGCCAGGCACTTCTGGAAGCGGCAGTATTGGCACTTATTGCGATTCTTCTTCTGGATTTTGCAGGAGCGCTCACAGCGCTCGTACTCCAGCTTCATGCGAATGGTGCGTCTGAAAAACCCCTGAGAAGCAGAAAACAAATGTGAGGGTGTAAAATGCAAAAATAACGTTTGTAAATAAATAAATAAATAAGTCGATATATGTATATATACACACACAGAGCACTGTGCAACTGTTTTAGGCACCTAATAAAATAGTTTGAAGTCACTAACAATAGTGAACATTCGAATAATTGCAAACAAGAAAGCTTTTTTTTTTTCTAAACTGTAGTTTATATTTTGTGAGATATTTAGAAGAACACAGGTTTGGTTCCAGATTTCTACTCAATGGCTCCAGTCATTGCTTGGATTTGTGAAATTCTATAAGTGACACACCTAATTTATTCTAATGAAGTAAAAAGAGCAAACCCAAGTATTTGGAAGCTATAAGTAATCCTGGGCTTCCATGAGGAAATGGTTAAGCGAACTTTGCCACTATTAACTAAATTAACATTATTTGTAGTTATATTAGTGTATTAATTACACATTGTGTGTGTGTGTATATATATATATATGTACACATACATACATACATACATACATACATTTACACACACCAATTTACATCAGAACATCTACCAGGCCTTATTACGGAAATACTCATATTCGTTTGAAGACCTCATACTTCCATACTCATTAAAATCACACTCACAAAATAAATCACTGTATTATACATGGCTCCTGCATCAGTCATGTACATGTCTTGACTGATCTTCTACATCTGGGTTTGATGGAAAATTGTCTGAATTTGATTCTTCACCAAATCACTCCTTTAAACATTTGCCAAATGTGTATTTACGGCGCCGCCATCGGCCCTCGCAAAAGCAAATCTGGGCACTGAAATGTGTTCTGGTATTAATTGGCACCTGAAAGGCGTCCATTGTTCTGAGCAGAGAGAGAATAAGCCGGTACCTTGCAGCCTTCACAGGCGTGAACGCCGTAGTGGAAACCAGAAGCTTTGTCCCCGCATATCTTGCACTCCACGTTCAGACCCGTCCCGTCCGAGTCGTCCCGGCCCAGCCTGAGCTGATCAGACAGCGAGAGAGATGGTATCTGCAGCGGGTCTGGGTTTAAAAGAGAAATCAGTGTAAACAGTGCTGTTAACAGTTACCTCATTATGATATACGCTGTATTAAATTCTCACACTCAAAAAGCAGGATGTATTATTTTTAGAGGTGTAAACGTGTAAAAATATTGTGATATCACAATGTCAATATTTGACAATGCATCCTAGAGAAAAAGTGTTCAATCAATTATGATATTTGAGGTATCTTTATTGTTTATAGTTAAACCAGCACCAATCAACAACCAGGCCGCATTTGCATCACACCCCAGTTCATTAGTCTCATTAGTAAATAATGAGAACTGAACACGGTCATCACTTTTCTTTATTCAAACTTCATGTTAAATATTGCGAGAATGTTGAACTACCGGAACTGATGAACTCTTACTTTGTTGAAAATGTTGAGTGTATAAAACTATGAGCCCTGAATGGTTTATTGAACCAATATTAGAGTTGACTGTATTGTTACATCCCTAATTATTTTTATTGTTCACATTCTACAGATATAACCCAGTTTCAGCAGTTTGTGTTCCTGTATAGTGATGCACTATACAGAGTTTCTTGCTTATCCAGCTGCTAAATTCAAGCTCAGCTCAATCAGAATTGGGATTTTCGGTCATGTGACACTGGATCACTTCTTACCAAGTCCCACCACTATGGCAATGCACACGACATGTCTAACCTGCTCCAGGGCAGGTTCAGTTCAGGTTCTGAGATGATCAACAGATCCCAGATCAACACACCCTTCTGAACCATCAAGGACAGCAACCAGGCATTTTAGGCATTTTTAAAGTCATTTTTGTCAGTCAGACAGTCAGTCGGTCAGACAGACAGTCAGACAGTCAGTCAGACAGACAGACAGTCAGTCAGACAGACAGACAGACAGACAGACAGACAGAGGCAGCTGTCACATGAAAAATCAATTTTGAGTGACAGACCCACACCATCCTACTCCGATATCAAAATCTTAAACCATTTATTACTCTAATAAGAAGATTTCAAAAATATGTGACTGAACCGGCTTTTCTTCATAAACATGGCGGGTCGCTGCATGAGCATGTTAAGTTGCGGTTTTAGGGTTTAGTGAGGCTGAACACTGATCAGGAGGCGTATTTCCTGTTTACCTGGGAATGTGCTGCCGGTTATAGGAGGACTCCTGCTTTTCTCCTGCTGATCCCTGTCCACCTCATCCCCGTTCTGCTGGCTCGTATCCCACGATCCCTTGCTGACGGGCGAGGCCTCGCTGCCGTCTCCCTCGCCCTCCTCCCCCGAGGCCGAACCCAGCTCCTGAAGGTCGGACGCTCCCCCGCAGTCGGAGGAGGTCGACTCTCCCTCATGAACCGTCACCCAGGCGGCGTCTTCTGCAGTGCGGGGAAAGACGAGGTCGGGCTGCGGCGACGGCTCACTGTCCAGGAGCTCAGTCAACACCATGGCCCCCCGCACCAGGCTCAGCTCCGCCAGGGGCTCCGCCTTCACCGCACATGTGGCTTGGTCAACCTCCTCCATGGCTCTGCTAGAGTTCATAACCCTCCATTATATGGCCGTTACAGCCACCCTGAGAGATGAAAAAAAAAAATTGAAATCCACATTACACATCCAGTCACACATATTTTCAACATTTACATGTTAAGTTAGAGTTAAGCTCATTTATAACGTGAACATGTAGATGTTCTTCTCAGTGCTCAGTGAAGACAGTGAGCAGTTTGAAGACAGTGAGCAGTTCTGATGTTCAGGACAATATTCCCATTGTTGTGCTCAAACGTAGTTTTTGGGTGGTGCAGCATTTCTTAAAACCACTCTTCAGCACAACCAGGTCACCAGCTGCCTTAACACCGACTCGCCTGAATTATTCCCACCACGCTCTCATTAACACACTCCACCACTTTGGTGCCAAAACTGAGAAAAGTCTCGATGCAGGTTTTGGACCTTTGAGAAGAGGTGGGTGGAGTCAGGCTGTGATTGATGCTCTAAGAGGGCAGAGCTGTGACCAGTGATCTGATCAGAGCTGGAGGAGCTGGACGTTTTGGCTCTGTAGGCGAGTGTTGAGTTTTAACGCTGGTGCAACGATCCACCAGCACTTTTACCGGTTAAAAAAATCAGACTTTTGTTGGATTGCATGAAGACCTCGATTCATCAGAACACCCAGTAACTCACCTGGAGCTGTGATTGGTCACCCTGTCCGAAACACTGTGATTGGTTAGAGGCTCATTTGCATATTGCAGCCTTTTGCAATATAAGCACTGCAGAGACACAGGACCTTCTACGGTTGGTTGATGTTCACAACGGTTGGTTGATGTTTGTTTTTCCACCATTCAGCGGAAAAAGGGTAGCGGAGAAGAGGCGTTAAGTAAATAAGGTCGTTTCCACCGCATGAGAACATGTGCAATTTGTCTGAATCTGTCTGAGATTAAAAGGAATAATTTGGAGGGGAAAAAAAAAATCAAATTCACATTTTTCCACTGACTTCAGATCAGTCGATCAGCCTAGACACATTAAAGGTCCAAATTTTGCTTCTTTGGCTTAGAACTGGAGCTACAAAGCTAATGTTGCTGACAAACGCTAGAACTCATTGGAACTTCTCTCAAACCATATCAAGCTCTTCATTAAGGTGGATCAGACATGTGGACGTGGTTTAGGACACAGTATGACTTACTGTGAGCTGTAAAAACTCAACTTTAGAGATGCGTCAGAGAAAACAGAATCCTAAACCACGTCCACAAGCCTGCACCACCCAAAGAGCTGAATGAAGTTGGAACAGCATGAGAAAAGCGTTGTTGATGCACTGTTACAGAAATTTGGGTTATTTGGGCGACAAATTACTTTTAGCATTTTTTAGTAAGTAAATTATAGACACCAAACAAGTCTTTCTTCTTATTTTTTTTAATAATGAATTTGCTTTCTGAACACTTTTGTTCTTACACAAGTTAAAAGGAAGTTCGGATAAAATTCAGTAATCAAGCTCTAAAGTCATTCAGAGTGGGTTTGATGTAAAATTGGAGAAAAACTTACCAACTTGGATTTCTTTCCAGCGGAGGTGAATGGAACCAGACGTCTCCAACACAAATCCAGCCGTTGTATTCTCTATCTAAAGCTCCACGTGTCTCGGAGTGTTTATATGGATGTTGATGACGGTAAATTAGTGAATCTGAACTAAATCACTTTTCTTTGGGGACTATTTGCCCTCACCATGCCCTGCATGTATCCCTCCACCATGAATGGGTTTAGTTTTAGGACCAAAAGCTTCTCCAAACTAGAACGTCTCAGGCGTCAGGCGGCGTAACCAGAACCATTTCACGGAATAACTTTCTGTGAGGGAGATTTTAAAGGCAGACGTCTGGTTCCATTCACCTCCATTGTGATGAGTTTTTCATTAATATATGTAGGACACTTCTGGTCTTATTTTCCAGCACCGTCCAGCAAAAAGGGGCAGAGGCTGAATGATCCTGACTGACTTCTTTGTTGGTGGGGACCTACCCCATCCCCCCCAGGGCGGTGGTTTGCTTATGCAAGTGTTTTACGACAACCACGTGGATTAAAGGGTTCAAAATGAGTGTGTAATCTGTAGATTTGTCTCTGTCGTGTCTCTACGCATTAAAGGAAATGGGTAACAGCTAAACGAGGTCACATCCTCAAACGCTCTAGATATGGAAAACAAAAAAATCAATGACAAACCCTGAAAATGAGGGAGGCTGAAAGCAGACAGGGAGCCGTTTGCAGCTCGTGGATTTTCTGATAAGAGGATTATCAGGTGGTCACCAAGAATGTGCTCATACATAACACACACACACAGGCAATTCCTTTCAAATGGATTTATCCGAGCTCCATGAGCTGCAGGGCCCAGTACGGCGGCGTGGAGTGCACGAAGCACACGTGCGTCAGAAGCTCAGGGACCCTGTTGGAACTTGTTGGGAACCAGTCACTCCAGTTCTCTGTAACCGCGACTACACTGAAGCTTCCTGGAGTATACAATTAGCTCCCCACAGGGAGGAATTCTATAGGCCTCTGCAGAAATAACAGGAATATAACTGGGCTTCCCATTGTTGTGCTCAAACATACAGTTTTTGGGTGGTGCAGCATTTCTTAAAACCACTCTTCAGCACAACCAGGTCACCAGCTGCCTTAACACCAACACCAACCTTAACACACTCATAAACCTGCTTTGACTAATACTATTATTATTATCATCATCATCATCATTATTATTATTAGTAGTAGTAGTAGTAGTACTACAGTTATTATTATTACAATGAACTGCTACTTGTCCTACAATATTATTACCACTATTATTACTACTGCTATTACTACTATTACTACTACTGCAATGTTTGTTATTACAGTCACTATTATTACCACAACAGGTAGTATGACAATTCTGAATACGCATTGCACATATTCTAAAGAGACTTAAATATGACGTTTTTTAAACATTCTGTAAAAATTAAACAAACTTGATGCAATTTAATTTCTGTTTCCAGTAAGTTGAAGCAAATAAACAGTAATTTTGCACTAAAAAAATGAGGATCTCACAAACATGAATATGTCTGAAATTATAAAATATAATTATACACACACATAATATACACATCTGAATGTACAGGGCTGCACAATATATTGTCTGTAAATCATTATCGCGATATCAGTCTCTACAATACTGTTATCACAATGGTTACAATATGCAAATACGCCTCTAAGCAATCACAGGGTTTCTGACAGGGTGACCAATCACAACTCCAGGTGAGTTATTGGGTGCTCTGATGAATTGAGGTCTTCAAGTCTCGTTACTTTCCTTCTTTATTAACCATTACTTGATTTAACCACTAATTGAATTGCCAAGGGGGTCCATATTCAACATGATTCTTCTGTGTCAATTTTTTGTGCGGGTTTGCATAGCACAACTATAATTTATTATTCATTCTGATTCGACCATCTTTATAAACAAAACTTCAGGCTGTTGGAGAAGAGTGATAATTATGGACCCTTTAATATATTTTAAAAAATTGCAGTCGCATTTTATTTCAGTAAAAATCGCAATACTTCATCCATATCATGCAGCCATAATTGAGAGCCCACTTTGGGAGCAGTTGGGGAGCCACATTCAGGTTTAAAACCAGTTAAGAACCTGAAAAAGTATTTTCCTGACTATTACTTTCTTGTGTCATCCAGCTCCTGATGTTTATCAGTGGCTCCACCATGTAAACACCTCTTTTTGGGTCAAGTTCAAGGAATCTCCATATCTCACTCCTGAGATCTGTCCAGGCTTTCTTCTCTATTCAAAATAAATGTT
>JBBPCX010000016.1:11922040-11942756 GCA_037974365.1 Hydrocynus forskahlii | reverse complement strand
TACATTTACAGTTACAGCGTACTGAAATTTTACAGGGACCCTCAGACTTGCGCGTGGCATAGTGCCGTGGGGAAGGCACCAATCCCTTTCAAACTTCAGTCAGATAGGGCTCCACCAGACCTTTCCAACGAACCCTGGTTCTCTAATTTGAAGTTGTGTCCATTTTCTCCAATCCCAGGTTTTCTATTGCATTGACGCTTGACCGGAAATAACTTTACCCTACGATTACATATTTCCGGTTTTCGTGAAAAAGAATTTAATACTTCACCTAGCGGTAGAAGCTGGGGAGGGTTAAGTTAAACAGGCAACATAGAATCAATAGGGCAGCACATGTCTGAAACACTACTTAGAACTTTTGCATGAGCGGGTGGGGCTAAACTGCTACTGGCTGAATAAGGAGTTGTATTTAAATATGTTGGTTTTGTGACATGACTATAACTATACTTTGAAAACAGGATGATTTTGTAGATTATTCTACATATATGGACTGAATAGAATTTTGGGGGGCGGTGATTTTGAAACAATATCTACAGATTTTAAGCCTTTTTCATTCTAAAAAAGTGATGCCATGGGTCCTTTAATGCACGGGAAAGAATCACAATCATAAACTGTAGAACTACAATCGCAATACTTACATTCTCGTCCGTATCGTTCAGCCCTGCCCGTTTTATTTAAAGGACCTGTAAATAAGCCGAGGTGTCAAGATGTACAAAAACAGCGGAGCTTTCAACACCCACAAGTTTCACACATTCATTCATTACATAAAAGTTTATTTTGTTCCAGGTTCTGTAATTTTCCATTCGCTATTTTTTTTTTTTATAACCGTACATCGGATCACACACCACAGGAACAGTGTGACGAAAACACACCCGTCTAAAGTGGATTTAATATAGAAATGTGGGTATTGCTAGCATTCAGTCCGGCCGCTCTCTCAAAGGGAATCTTTTCATGTTCAAGTAAAGAGTCACAAACACACAGAGTCAAAGACGAAGGAATCAACAATCGGACTTTGTGCACGAGGCCCAGAATGCTCGCGCTTCCCAGGAAAACTCATTTCCGTCCTTGTGCTGGACTTCAGAAGGATTTTAGCACTTCTAACAGGAAAGAAAACAAAAGTACACTTAGTGTTAAAACTCAAGAAATCCAGTTGAGCAGGCGAGATGAGACCAGGTGAATGTGATGTGGAAGGTCATGAAAAAGCACTTTTGGGTCTTCAGATACCACTAGATGGCACAGAGACTGCCCTGAATTATTAAAGGGCCCATATCTTGTGTTTTTGTCCACTTTTTTGATCAAGTCGTTTTGCGCACCAAAAACAGCCATCATTCATTTCTACATGACCATTATTCACCCTCTCTTCATCCCTTAAAATGAAACAGGCCACTTAAATGAGTGGGTCTTCAACACTGATATATTGTTAGTGAGGACAAAACCTTGTTTCTGCATTTGTTTTTTTTGGATAATTTTGAAAATATAAGCTGCTCTTGCAGTACAGACCACGAGAAATGGTCCAAGTTTTCCCTTCTTTTTTAAAGTTCCCTTTTTGGAGAAACAAGGTTTTGTTCCGACAGTGATTATATGCAAATGAGCTCTGTTCCCACTGGCTGCCTGGTATTGTTCCTCAATTCAAAAAGGAGTCTAAACTGAAAACATTCAGCATGAATGGGCGGGGTTTAACTGCTATAGGCCAAACTGGCGACTGTATGCAAATGTGTTTTGTGACATCACAAGAAAAAAATGATCAATGAGCTGTTTTTGTTGCTTATATGGATTAGGGAGTGGGAATAATGTCCACATCAAACCTTTATTTAAAATAACAAAAAGTGTGGAAAATTTGTTTTTCCATAGTATGGGTCCTTTAAAATGTGCTTTTAATGGCAGGAAAAAGTGAAAAATTCTAATTTAAGGTCAATAAATAAAAACAATTGTTCAAAGAAAGGAGGCACTTCTGCACAAAAATTTGAGTGGAGAAAATAAACTGGGACAACAGCCATTCGATATGACTATCAGCACTTAATATTCAGGACAGATGACGGAGATTATGTTTCTATTCCCGATGGTGATGTTTTCCAATGTTTCTGCTGGTTAATAATAAACAGATACTCCCAATGTGTTCAGAAGTTTGGGTGACAACTTCTGAACCGGTCAATGTTTTTCAAAACAAACAAACAAACAAACAAACAAACAAAATGGTTCTGTCCTCAAGGAGCAATACATGTGATCATTTACAAATTCCAACCACTGGAAAGTGTCCTCTTCACAGAAATTCATGTGGATTCATGTGACAAACTAATGCACAAAACAAACCCACTGGTGTCTTTAATGAGCATCCAAAGAGTCTCATCACCCATATAGCAGCTCATTATTTTTGCTGTTAAATTCCTCCAGCTGTTCTCGTTGCACTCTTTTCTGAGCTTTTATTTACATGAATTTAATGCGACAAAAAACTGGCCCTGCCCTTTAAAGCAAAGGTTACTGATCTTCTCCAGCGTGGCTCCAGGGTTTCAATCCAAACAAGCAGGAGCCTCGCCTGATTCAAGTGTTTAATCAGTTTGTCTCAGTCTTCAAACAGCTGATTAGTTAAAAGAGGTTTCCTGCTTTGAATGAAAACCTGAGGCCCTTAGCGGGTACAGACAGTGAAACCTGCTCTAAAGGGGACAAAAGATAAAGTGCAATATAAAGTAAATTACATACAGTACAATGAGTAGCACGCAAGTGTAGAAAAAAAACCCTTAAAGGCAATAAGATACAAAAGAAAACTTGGCAGCACTCTACTGACCGGCAGCATTCGGGATACTTAGATAAACCTTTCATGACTGTACATAAATGTACATTAACATTTATGAATGGTTTATTCCAATACGCATCAGTTATCATTTCAGCTCAGCAAACACTTTAACAAATCTGATACCTCTAGTCAAGTCAAGTAGATGTTTACTGTTTATATCTTAATTGGTAATAGGCTTTCATAAATGATATGTAGATTTATGCAAAGGCTTATGTAGGTGTCATGTAGCTTTAAGAATGCAACCCTTCAGTAAAGTGCTACCAAAAAAAATACTGTGTAAAAACTCTAACACCAAGAGAGGGATTAGGGAAAGAAGCGCTTTGGTTTGCCACGTAAACAAAACGTTAAAGCATATGAAGAGCACTAAAGTAGGCAACGCCTTTATTTTCCACTCGCATCCAGCCGTACGGTGGAGACGGCTGCTGGAGCTGCAGTGGGAATGAGTCACGAGGGAGAGAGGGCGGTGGGGGCTGCAGAGGAGGGGATGGTGGTGGCCAAGTTGTAGGTCGAGTTCGGGGAGGTGGCCACTGCCGGCTGCAGACTGGAGAAGGTGGGTCTGGTGGGGGAGTGCGGTGAGGTCGCTGCTGTGACGGGAGAGTCCAGGCTGACCTCGTCCCCTTCCTCCGAGTCCCACACCTCGCTCTGCAGATAGTCAGCGAACAGGGCCTTGGCGCGCTGGAGGATGCGGCTGAGGTTGTGCCGGCGGACCAAGCGGTCGAAGTGCATGGCCAGCTCGTTGTAATCCAGGCTGTTTTTAATGATGTGGTCACGATGCTCCAACAAGATGGAGAGGCACAGGAACAGCATGAACGGGTTTCCCTTCCCAAACTCCTGAGGAGGCGGAAGGGAACACGGTTTGACCCCGCCAGCCTCTGGTTTGCCCGTATTCGGCGAGTTCATTCCAGTACCCGGAGGTTTGCATGGTGATGGAAGGTTGCTGGAGAACGGTTTCGGCAGAGCTGGGGTCTTGCCAAAGGACAAAACGGGGGAAGAGAGCAGGGAGCGATTGTAGCCAAGCGAAGGAGAAGAAACCCCTGACTTGCCCGGCGGGGTCGATGGTGAGTGTGCTCCAGTTCCATTAGATACAACAGTTATTGATGCAATTTTCCCTACTGCTCTATCAGGAGATGAAGACTTTGTCGTCGGGACGTCAGGAGATGCTGTTCTCCAGCTGGACATGGAGGGAGATGTCGCCGAAGACTGAGAGGAGCCGTTTCTCCAGCTGGCTAAACATGGAGGAACAGGGGACACCATCTGTCCATTGGGAGAGCTTCTCTCCTCCGTCTCAGGAGATGAAAGTTTATCAGCACTGTTTATCAAAGGCTGCCGTTCTCCAGGGTCGTCCTCACTGTCCTCTGTAGACTGACGGGCCGTGAGAGGCAGCGACGAATGCGTGGAATGAAATTCGGCCGGAGACAACTTGGAAACTTCCGAGAAGTCGTTTTCGTTCATTTCAAAACTGTCCTCGTTCCGGGCGCTGTAGTACTTGAACTCTCCGAAACTGGGCTGCTTCTCAAAGGGAGGAGCGTCTGCTGGAGCAACGTTCTTGCTGATATTTGGGACGCTGTATTCCTCTTCACCCTCCATCCTGGAGCTCTTCTCCTCTTTCCTCTCCACCTCTAAACTGAGGCTGTGTCCCCCGTCCCCCTCCTCTCGAGACGGCCTCAGCATGTGGCGTCTTCGCTGCCTCTCAGTCTGCTCTTTCTCCAGCTCGTCGTTCTCAGAGCTCCGGCAGCCACCATCAGGACTCGGAGGCTGGTCCGCCTCCAGCAGGGGGCCAAGGAGCTCTACTTCAGTCTCAGGGGGGTCTGGAGGCAGAGAGCTCCAGGTCACCTCCAGCATCCTCAGGGCATCATCGAAGGCAAACTCCCGCTTCAACTCAAGAAGCAGCCAACGGTAACAGAAGAACAAGTCATCGGCTCCTTTGGACACCAGGTAGTTGTAAAATTCAGGGTCTGAATACTGCAAAAGCAGCTTGAGATGCTGGAACTTTATAGACATGAGCTGGCCGTCAGGGCGGAAGTTGCCTTCCAGGCGCTTCATGATGCCACAGAAGCAGATGAAGGCGTGCGCTTCATTGTCCATGACAGCGAGGATTGGAGATGCAATGTCACTCATGCCTTGGCAATAGGAGACCTATGATTTACAAAACAAAATGCTTTAAGGAACCAGAGCCGAAAACTAGTACAGCATTTCAGAAAATAATTAATATGGGGTTCCCAATTCAGAATCGAAATCAGAAAACTGCTTAAATTCCAGTCCTACAAACCCAGGCTCCATGTTTTCCCTTCCTCTACACGCCTGACCTAGCCAGGAAGGTGTTCATTAATTTGAGTCTCAATTCAGGTGTGTTAGATGGGACAAAGCAAAAACATTTGCAGGATCGCTAATTGATTGTGACCATGTGATCAGCATTAACTGGTCATTTCAGGAGAAAATAACTGGAAATATTAGCCCAAAAAAAGTCAAAACGCCACTAAACTCAGCCCACTGTTGAAGCCCCTTCCGTTTTTCCTGCAGGTCCTGCAGTGCTGCAATGAAGTTAACGCACTTCACAGACATCTTAAAACTGTAATTTACTAAAGTTAGACTGAGTCTCTGAAGCACATTTATTAACTTAAATATTACTATACATAAAGCCCAGTTGAAAACTGGCAAGCAACGATTGCACTGATTGAGGGCTGGGGCCGATCTAAAGATTGGTCTGATCAGCATTAAAGTGTGAGCCGATCTAGTCCTGTCCCCGTCCTGTATTATGACACATATTCCGCACTGTACTGTATACTATTGATTAAATATAGCATGCAGTACATGGTATACACTGGTGCACTGTACAATATACACTGTACAGTATATACTGGTGAAGTATGCAGTATACAGTGTACGCAAGTACAGCATGAGTTATAGCATGTAGTATATACTGGTGCACTGTGGTATACAGTATATAATGACGCAGTATGTACTATTCACAGCACAGGATGCTATAATGAACACAGTTCAGGACTGGGAAGAGACTGGAAATTTCCCAAACAAATCATGTATTTGTAAAATGAAGAGTAAAATGTGTAACCCACATATTGCCAGTTTCAAAACTGACACATTTAAAAGGTTACAATTTTCTAACATTCTGGTCTCCAGGTGAATGCTAGAGTGCTACTGCCATGATTCAGTTAAAAACAATACTGTAATACATTAAACTGAGTAGAAATTACAACAGAGAGTAGTGATTTTAGAAAATACAAACGTCACCCTGCTGCTCACCTGCGGATGTGTGATGGCGAAGGTGGTCAGGAGGTCTGTCAGGGCAGTCAGGTGGGGGCTGTCTTCTGATCCGGCGTAGTAAGGATGGGCTCGGTCTGTTCGGAGCACGTCCTTCAGTACGTTCCCTCTGATGAACTCCAGGTCCTCTGCACTGACCCTGGCCGTCCACTCCCGTTTCAGCTGGTCGTATTCTCTGGTCTTCCTCTTCATGTAGTCCATTCTCTCCTGCCCTGTCAGACCATCTGGGTACACGTTTAAAAGGTACCGCCACACTACCTGCGATTAAACAAGGAGATCCAAAGGTAGACTTATGGATACCAAGAGAATATATTCATCACGCACCGGAATTCATTCTAAATAGTGGGTTTTACATGCATTTCACCTGGGGCTGCATGTTCTGAATGAAATAAGAGTATTGTGATTCACTTTCAGTGTATTACAGGCCCAGATCGTTTACTGCAGGCTGAGTTACACCTAAATGACTCCTGTCAACTCCTGTCACCACTTCTCTCTAATTAAAATGATTTAGGTATTCTAAGGGATAAACATATGTTGGAAAACAGATATTTAAGCATAAGCAATGAATTATATTTTTGTATACAAAACATCAAAAAATTAAAAAGAAGGAAAACTGATATTGATTTATCTATGTATTTTTTCTTTCTACTATTTTTATGCTTAATATTTTTATTCTACTGGTGTAAAGCACACTGGATGAACTTTGTGTATAACTGACTACATAAATAAGCTTGACCTGAGTAGACTATGGGTCCTTTAAAAACAGAATAATTAGATTAGAATAATTAGAGATTTATAGGATTACACGAAGACCTCGATTCATCAGGACACCCAGTAACTCATCTGGAGCTGTGACTGGTCAAAGTTGATTTGACCAGTCACTTTAACTTGAAATGCACTCGTTAACTCGACTGGTGATCCACATTATAATTATAATTACATTAGGTGGCTTTTTGTATAAAATATGACATTTTCTGGCTAACAAAGGTCCTCTAGTGGTGAAGATATGGTACATTTATTTAGTATCAAAGAATATTGAGAGTTTTTTTAGGAAATATTAAATGAGAAACATGCAAATGTAGAAAATCTCAGCATGTGGGGAAAAATGTTGGACTGTTAGTGTGTAAGTCCCTGTATTTCATCTCTAACTGACCTTGCGCAGGGATGGCTCGACCCCGCCGTGATAGATGCGTAGCCGCAGCTCCTCTGGCCGCGTGAGCTGACCCTGGCTGTTCAGGTAGCTGTGGAACTCTGCGTCACTCAGAGGAGGCTTGAATGGTTTCACCTCCTCTCCATAAGACCAGCTGAAGGCCTGCTGCACTCGTGACAGAGTTCTACCCATCTGGAAGTGAGAGAGAAAGAAACCATAGCAACGGGCTGGGTGGCGAAACAAAATACCTCATAAATATGTCATGAATTTTCAACTTCTCCTTTGTATCTTCATTGAGGTACTGGAGCGGTTAGTAAATATTAAAGAGGCGTCATGCTGTTTCCCAAAACGACAGCTGCAGTCCTGACAGCATAAACTACACATACAATTTAGACCTGCACGGCATGTTTCTTTGGGAAACCCCCTTCGGTTATGTTAGGATTGCATTAGGAGATGAGGAACCTGACTGAACGCGGCAGAGACTGGCTGGTAAAACAGTTGGCTGACAGGGTGAAGAACGTCATCAGTAACCTGGGACAGCAGCGACTGAGTAAAGGGAAGAGCAGTGGACGCCAGCGACCTCTTCTCCCCCTGTAGCTGGTCAGAGCCGATCACATCCTTTGGACTGATAATGTCCCAGTCCTCCAGCACCGGACCTGGAAAAACACAGAACGCTGTGACCAAACGGGAGCCAAAAATTCCAGAGAGAATTTACACTGCCTGGTGCAATATGGCAATAATAAACCACCATACAAGACATTTTCATTGGGGATTTCCTAAGTACAGGCTTTGAAAATGTGTACTCCAATACTCATCATCACCATTAAAAATAATATTTACATTTTATAATTTACCATAATTTGTTACTGTAGTTATAAAATATATCCAGTAGGCAGCCACAACATATGTCAGCTGAAGCCTCACAACTTGTGCACCATATGTTGCTATAGAAGCTGTGGTTATTGCCTCTCGTAGAGCTTTTGTGTCTGAGTCACATAGGCAGTAAGGCTGTAACAAACTAGAACTATCATTTATTTGGCGTTTAGTTAGTTGCAGAGCTCATCCTATAAACAAGTTTGAGGCTCAAATGATGGTTTTATCGTCGCCATAATCAGAGACCAGTACGTTTTATTACACTTAGATATTTGAGATGATTCATCAAATTAGTGCTGAAACCTCCTTTATGGGTCTTATAACTCAACTGGAACAATCATTGTCCTTTTTAAAGGCTTATTCTAGTTAATGTGTTATTTTATAGCTACATGTGTATGGGTTTGATTAAAATACAAAGATTCCAAATACAATATACCCACAAATATCAATGCAACAAAACAGATGCTCATGTATTTAACTCATTAGGTCCAGGTTTCAATTTTCATGATACACAACATTTAATTCTGGACACACAGCAGCAGTTGTGCCTCATTTACTTAATACCCAACCATGAGTATAATGATTAGTCAGCGTTTGACATACTGCACTGCCCTACATTTAATTAAACAGGAACAATTACACTGTAGGCAATTTCAAACAGCTGCACCACTTGGGAGCCCCATTTAAATCTCTTTAATTATAATCAGTTTGTCGTGTTCTTTAAGTATTGCTGCCACTCACAATATGATTAGTAAAAGACATCATGTAGTTTATTTTGAAACTGACACGATATTGTCACCTACACTACCAGTCAAAAGTTTGGACACGCCTTCTCGTTCAACGATTTCCTTTGATTTTATTATTGGCTACATTATAGATCAATATTGAAAACATCACCTATTGCTCTGATGACAGCTTTGCACACTCTTGGCCTTTTTTCAGTCAGATTCATGAGGAATCGACCTGGAATGGTGTTTAATTAACAGGTGTTCTTCATCAAGAGGAATTTCTTGCCTTCTTAATGTGTTTGGGATCATCAGTTGTGATGGTCGGGTTGGTACACGGTTAGTGATCCTATTCCACATTATGGCAAGAACCACTTAACTAAGTAAAAAGAAACAACAGTCCATCATTACCTTATTACAAAATATATTCTGGTTTTGTTTACTGCATAATTCCATGTGTTCCTTCATTTTGTTTGTTTTCAATATTAATCTACAATGTAGAAAACAATAAAAACAGAACAAACACTGAATGATGTGTTTCCAAACTTTTGACTGGTTGTGTATATTGCCTGGGTTGGAGTTATTTGACTCAGATAGGTTAAATTAAGCATCTCTACTTATGAAACTAAACGCCTCCCAAAACTGGTGTCTACCTTACGCCCACACGATGGAGCATAAGACAGAAAGAACAAACTCACTGTCTTCTAAAGGCTTGATGTCCATTTTAAGCTGCAGGTAAGGCTTAGCGGCACTGACGAACGCCGCGTCTAGATCCCAGTCCGACAGGAGGGAGAGATACACCTCCACACCTCCACGGTCGCGGGACAGGTAACTAATGCCAAAATTACTCCTTCTGTGGAGCAGAAATACAGATTTAATTCAACTCTGAATAATCTTGCAAACGATGAATGTCAAATATAATCAACAGCAAAACAGGAGCAAATTTATTTCAAATGTATAACCATTTCATAGTTAAGTGAAAACTTGCTGAGTTCACTAAAACTAGATCAGTCTAATTATTAACCTAACCCAGTTTAGGTGTCCTTGCTTTACCCACACCTGCTATCAGAAACGATAACAACACAAACACAGTAAATTACAGTCTGTGTTTTTTACTTCCAGTTACTCTGGTGGCCACCTCATATAGTGAGTAATTCAAGTATTTGTTTAATCTAATATAATAATATAATCAATATTTCACATGTGATAAATGGCCACTTTACATATGATCAGTTAATATAATCAAAATGTACACACAATGTCTTTTGACAATGCATTATAAACATAAAATCATATATTCATAAAAATAAACTTAAAAATGTTAGACAGGAAACTGAGAGTCCACAAATTAATAACAGCTCTTTGTTGCAAAGCCACAGCATTTACAGCTTTGAGGCCTTTACAGGGAGAAATAAATAGCCTTTGTCAGAGTTGTGGTGAAACTGTGGCCCATCCCTCTTGGTAAACTGTCTTTAGTGTCCCAAGGCTACGAGAGGAAATTCTGAAAGACTTGAGTTTCAAGTTAGGAGATTGTGAAGACATGCAGGAACCTCCAGCTTCTTCAGAAACCAGCCTTGAGTTGTACTGGCTGTGCGTCCGAGGTGGTTGTCTTGTTGAATGTCCATTTCTCCTCTTTCTTGAGATTAAATTCTCCTCTACTATCTCTGGGTACATTGTTCCATTACAGAGGAGCAACCTTGGTTTCCCTGAGAACTTCAAGAATCTCCTTCAATTTCACAACTGCTACTTGCTTTTTAGAGTCAAAAGACATCACATGTGCATATTTGAATTTGATCTATGCGTTAAAAGTACATTTAAAAAAAAAAGTGTGTCTACTCGTTTCCCCTCACTGTAAATTGGACCATACTGATTGGAAAATTCGGTTAATTGTCCAGACTTCAATTCATACCTTGGAAATAAAATAAAGCAATTATTTTTGTTATGCACACACTCACCCATTGAGTTCAAAGGCTCGTATGAGGATGTGCTGCAACACCTCCAGAGATGTGATCTGTGGGTCGACTGCGAAGGTGCGAAACTCCACAGGCAGCACCCCCTCACACTTCTGCAGAAAAAGAAAAAGAGACAAGAGACTGACGGTCCATCTATCTGCTAACAGAACATGAAACACCTTAGTATGATAATAGACCCTTCTGACCAGATTAGAGCTGCAAGACACAGGGAACATATCAGTATTGCAACTTTACTGCTACAAAATGCGATTGCGATGCCTTTCAATAAATTAAAGGTCCCATATCATCACTTTTCTGGACTTAAAAAGCCTGGAAATATTGCTTCAAATGGTACATTTACTCCTCCTGTCCATCCAGTCCATTCATAATAACCAAGCTATAAAAAGAGCCTGATTTCAAATCAGTTTTGTGACATCACAAATCCAACACTTTTAAATGTATCGCCTTATTCTGGCTACAGCAGTTTAGCTCCGCCCATTTATGCACCGATTCACCAAAACCAAAGAGACTTTTGTTGGATTACATGAAGACCTTGATTCATATTGTTGTTGTTTTATACTGTTGTGAACAATCGACCAGAATCAAACGCCTTGCATGTGTTCGCTCACATACTTGGCCAGTAAACACGATTCTGATTCGGATTCTGATCAGAACACCCACACCTGAAGCTGTGATCAGTCACCCTGTCAGAAACACCGTGATTGGTTAGAGGCTCATTTGCATATACAGTATCCCCCCACTTTCACACGGATTAGCAGTTGCGGTTTCAGTTCATCGCGGATTTTTGAACCTCCCTCCTCTGAGAACAGCCGACTGTGAGTCTGGGCCTTGTGCGCCACGCGGCGGTTACCAAGGCAACCAGACACCTGAACAGAATGAAACTCCGCTGCTCAGTGCCACCCCAAACATAAACAACCAGCACGAGGATGAGGGGGCGTGGCCCAAACATAAACAACCAGCATGAGGATGAGGGGGCGTGGCCCAAACATAAAAAAACAGCACGAGGATGAGGGGCCGTTTCCCAAACATAAACAGCCAGCTGGAGGACGAGGGGGCGTGGCACATGAGGCCCGGACGTCATAGTCAGCTGTACTCTGAGGCAGGAGGTTGGAAGCAGCCAATCTGAGAGCGTTATTTATTTCTCCTTGCTGCTGATTGGCTGCTGCCCTGTAACGCTGCAGTCCAGAATTTCCCCGTGGAGCGTCTCGAGTGTTCTGTGTTTTTCATTTTGTTCTTCTTAAAGCCCTGTATTTTTATTACTGTAAATTAAATTAAATGTATTACTGTATTTACCTGCTTATACCAAAGAAAACGCGCTGCATGAATTACAGTCCAGTCTATACAGGGGTAACATTGGTATTCACAGTTTACCTTTACATTTTCTGTATGGCTAATGAGTTTAAAATGAAATTTAAGAGTTTTGGGAGCATATCTGGTGGTATATTTAGGGTTTACACTATAAAAATAGGCACTTTAGGCATTTTTTTTTAACCACATCACAACAACACAGTTTTTCACTATACACGGGTGCTCTTGGAACGTATCCCCCTTAAAAGCAGGGGGTTACTGTAATGACCTTACGTCATATCAGTATTGGAGACTGATGTCATGATGGCACTTAACAGATGATATACTGTACAACTCCTCATCACATCTCAGTGATTTTCTAATGTCCTCTCCATTGCTAAAAGCAGCAAATTCCAGTCTCCCGGGTTGACAGGGATTTGATGATGTTTGCTCCATCTGGAACTTCTTTCTTAATGACATTATAAACTCCTGATCCCATTTAAACACCCTTCAGACCTGCCTTTTTTAAATTAGCTCAGTTGTTGACAGCTGTCTGCTGTCTTCTTGTTATTGTGATGTTTCATTTTCATCTTGTTTGTTGTTTTTAGTGTCTCCTTTACATCTAGAGCATTTAGAAACACACTGTATAAATGAAATGTACAAGTATGATGACTATTTTTATTCATTATTATTATTAAGTTGTGTTTTGTGTTCACTTTGTTTGTTGTTTATTGTGTCTCCTTCACATTTCTACCTCTTGCAAAGCGACCTAGAACATTTAGAAACAAGCCATACATATATATATAAACACATTAACTTTACAGTTATTACTATTATTTATTCTTATTATTAATTTTTGTGACGTTTTGTTCTCGTCGTTAGTTGAAAACATAAAAATTAATAAAAAGAATAAATAGTAATAATAACAGTACATCTAAAATAAATGTAGTTTAATTTAGAAACACCAAATAAATGTAGTTTAATTTAGAAATAAAAATGTACATTTTAATATAGAAACACCGAATAAGTGTATAGTTATTAACACTATTATTTTTATTTTTATTATGTGGTTATTTGTTTTCATCTTATTTGTTTTTTTTGTTTCTCCTTTACAGTTCTACCTCTTGTAAAGCGACCTCGGGAGACAAATAAATTAAATGTACACTTACTGTTGCTATTATTATTATTGTTGTTGTTATTATTATTATTATTAGGTGTTTTGATTTGATCTTGTATCTTGTTTTTTGATGCTCATTTATATTTCTACCTCTTGTAAAGCGACAGAGAGCGTTTATAAGCACAGTAGACACTACATCTACAGTTATCATGACTATTATTTATTATTATTTTGTGTATTGTTTGTAGTGTTAGCCGCTAGCCGTTAGCTGTTATTGTCCGCAGCAGCTGTTGCCCCCCAAACCCCTCCTCACCTTCACTTTGACACGAACTACCCCCCTCTCCTCCTCGGCCGACATGGTGGGTGGTCCAGGCTGAAGACCCCCCTTCAGGAGTTTTTCGCCTTCATCAGAAAATTAAAGCAGAAACGGAGAAAATTATCCGAACAGGATTCTCCTCCTCTCTCCTGCCCTCTCCTCCTCTCTCCCTCTGTCTACTGCAGCGGCAGGACTTCAGAATAAAAGCCCTCTCAGGGCAACAAAATGTCTTGCAACTTGTCCTCTTCGTGTCAGATACTAAACAATAAAATCCATAATTGTGTCGGAGTAAATTATCGAACACGTTTACAGAACGTCGCACAGACTTTTATTTTATTAAAAAAATGCTCCTTCTCCATGAAAAGTCCACGCGGACCCCAGTCGGGGTATGACGTCATGCGCCCATTGCGTCATTCGAGCTGCTGGAAGAGCAAACGAGGGTGAAATTGTTTAAAACTGTGCTCACGCACACCAGTGCTGTTACTGCAGTGTGTGTCTCGGCCCGTCAACCATTGAACTGTTGCTCCTGTGTGTGTTTGCACTCTCTCTTCAGTCCTCTCCTGCACTTGGATAGTTTCTGTTTTTGCTCTGTGTGTTGATCCTAGAGGAACATTGTGATCCCCTAGGAACCTTGTGGTTCTAGAGAAATGTGAAAGTGACCATTTTGTCATGCATGAACACTCCACAGCACAAAACTCTTCCTCTGTATTTAACACAATTTACCAAGTGAGGCAGCGGGCAGCCAGGAACACAGCGCCCGGGGAGCAGTGTGTGGGGACGGTGACGTATTCGAGGGAACCTCGGAGGTGCTTAGCAGTCTTGGTAATTGAACCCATGACTTTCTGATAGTAGAGCTAATGCCTTAACAACTAATCTACCAGCTGCCCCAAAATACAGAGGAACACTGTGGTCCTGGAGGATGGTTGTGGTCTTAGAGGAACGTTGTGGTCCTTGAGGAATGCTGTGGTCCTAGAGAAACCTTCTTGTCTTCACTGGACTTGAGGTTTTTAGTCCTGAACACTGGGACCGGAAGGTTATTTCAAAGCTTGGGGGCTTCAAACGGAAGACCTCAACATCCTGTAGTTATAATAAATGGAAGATCTTGGGATACATCGTGAACAACGTGTTGATTATCTTCACCCATCTTGCGAAACATTTGAAAAAATAAAAAACTTAACAATGTCAAAGTGAATTATAGTTTGCAGCAGGAGCGAGGGACACGTTCGAACAGCGGGCCATCACAGTATGCTCCCATTGCGTCACTCGAGCTGCTGAAGAGTAACTGAGGATAAAATTAATTTATTCATTTCTGAAGCTGATCCACTGGTCTTCAGAGAGACTGAGAGACGTATAGTCACTCTAAGACCAAGTTTTAATGATGTATGTTAGTCACACACTATTTTTGGAGAATAATTGATCATTGGTGTCAGATATAACAGATTAGAGTCAGAGTGAGGTCAGACCTACTGGGTGAAACCGTGTAGTCTCAGTAATGGTAATTTCAGTCTGTTTTTAAAATTTGGACCATATAATTGGGCTCATTAAGAAGAGACTACTCTTTCGGTTCTTTTTTTCTTTTCTTTTCCTTTCTTTTTTTTTCTTCCACTTCAGCCCAATTCAGCCATTTTGACCTGTGATTAGTCTGTGTATTCAGTGTAATTATGATAAACCTTATCATTTCCATTATACTGTGAAGTCACATTATGTCTGGTATAAAAAGATTACATGTAAAAAAAAAATCTATCACTATTACACGTGTGTTAGACATTTTATTTATACTGAACATAAGAGACTGCCTCGTCCTTTACAGAAGCAGGTTTAATCATATGAACTTTACAATGTCTTAAAATCTGGACAAATTAAACCAAAATAACCTGAATGTGTGTGTGTGTGTGTGTGTGTGTGTGTGTGTGTGTGCGCGTGTGTATAATGAGTTCTCCTTGCTTGATGGGATGACTCTAATCTGACTCATCATATGACTGGTCACATTACGCACACACCATTAACACAACTCTCAGTCCCAGTCAGTGCATGGAGAACATTATTATACTCTGTCTTGCGTTACAGTCATAAAAACATCTTATCACACCTTTATCAGCATAAATAAACTTTAGTAGCTGTTACTCTGGTCTAAAATAAAATTATAAGTCCCTAAAGTCTCAACACCTTTCGTGACTTCTTTCATGAGCGGCAGCAGTGAAAACAATAGAACAGTGTGAGAACAGTGCTCTGCGTGAGGCAGCAGTAAAACAATAAAACACTCAAATCAAAGGGAAGGGCAGGTGAATGGGAAACAGAAAGAGAAGCTCCTATTCAGCTGATATAGAGAATTGTGGGTCTGTCAGACTTCAGGGTTCGTATCTGCATGACAAACGCAGACAATCCTGAGACTAATAGACTGATTCTTGCTTCAATAGCATTCTCGGTGCAACAAGAAAGAATAAAAGATGAGACAATGGGAAAAAAATATATATGCAATAAATAACAGATCAACATGATGACAAGAGCATTATTTTAACAAAGAACACTGTAACAGTTTAACACTGATACTGCTGTATGTAAAGATTTAGTGCACTGTGGTCGACCAGTAGTACAGAATGGCTTAAGATAAACTTATAAAAGTGGCTTAGTGTTAATACAATAAAAACAAATGCACTGACAGAACAGATAAGATAAGATATTATCTTATGGATAAAATAAATTTAAAAAGTACAGAATAACAGCAGAATAACCAATGGAAAAAAATAAAGAACACTATACAAATATCACAAGAAAATAAATATGGAAGTGTGTAAACATCTACGTAGGAATGTACACAGTGGATGAAATAAAATAAATAAAGCTAAACAGCGGTATAATATGATGAATATTACAGCAGAAAGCGCAAATAAGGGTCAGAAGGTTCCGTATTCAAAAGAAAAGATGAAAAAAACATCTAGCTGTTTCGTTCTGCCGTGACCCGGATTCGAACCGGGGTTGCTGCGGCCACAACGCAGAGTACTAACCACTATACGATCACGGCGCGCCACGGAGCTGCGGAGCTGATGACCGGGACTACGCTACTTCAGTCAGACTGCACTACTTTACTCAGTCTGCACACTCTCACTGCACTACCTCACTCAGACCGCACTACTTTACTCAGTCTGCACACTCTCACTGCACTACCTCACTCAGACCGCACTCTTACTGCACTACTTCAGTCAGACTGCACACTCTCACTGCACTACTTCACTCAGACTGCACTACTTTACTCAGTCTGCACACTCTCACTGCACTACCTCACTCAGACCGCACTCTTACTGCACTACTTTACTCAGTCTGCACACTCTCACTGCACTACCTCACTCAGACTGCACTCTTACTGCACTACTTCAGTCAGACTGCACACTCTCACTGCACTACTTCAGACAGACTGCACACTCTCACTGCACTACCTCACTCAGACTGCACTACTTCAGTCAGACTGCACACTCTCATTGCACTACTTCAGACAGAATGCACTCTCACTGCACTACTTCAGTCAGACTGCACACTCTCATTGCACTACTTCAGACAGAATGCACTCTCACTGCACTACTTCAGTCAGACTGCACACTCTCACTGCACTACCTCACTCAGACTGCACTACTTCAGTCAGACTGCACACTCTCACTGCACTACTTCACTCAGACTGCACACTCTCACTGCACTACTTCAGACAGACTGCACACTCTCACTCTCAAGTAGGTAACTATGTGTACTATATATAGAGAGTGAATATTTAAAATTGAATTCAAGTGTGAACACACCACAGTGTGAAGCTCTTTCTTTGCATTTACCCCATTCACCAAGTGATACAGTGGTCTACCACCAACAGGGGGCAGTGTAATATGACAGTACCTTGCCCAAAGGCACCTCAGTGGTGTCATTGGGAGTGCTGGTATTCAAACCCACATCCTTCCGAGCACAGAAGGACGTCCCTTACCACCACACCACCAGCCGCCCTCCTATCTTTACTGATCTAATTTATCTGAGGAGTTACAGTCTATCTCGAAGCATTTCCAGGCCCAACCACTTTCTAGATAATCCTCAGAAACTACTTTATTATTTGACTGTAGTATTTAGTTACATATTTATATAACTTATTTCTATATTTCATTAATACATTTATATTTAAACCTGAATTTAAGCTCATTTTGGAGCATATCCAGGGCCAGTCGCATTTTAGATAATATAAAGAAGCACCTTTACTGGCTATGAACTATATTATGATGTAATTTTTTATACAACTAATAAATTCATGTTTAGAATCTAATTCATTTGAACACACTCTGACATTTTATTCCCAACTAAAAACCAAGACCAGTCACCTTTTAGATCATATTATTATAATTGTTATTTAGTTATTTATATAACTAATGTATAAATTCATATTCAAAACCTATTTTGTCATAGTTTCCAGATCACTGAAAGAAAGTAAAATAAACCATGTGATGTTTTACTTTATTTATTTCAGTTTGACAAGCCAGTACAGGTCAGAGTGCAGACTGGTGACCTTGTTTTGGACTTTTCAGGGCCACAAGCAGCAAACACTTGTTCCCTTGGGGAAAAAAAGAAAGGTTGAGAGTAAATGTGAGAGTATATGCGTTTTCCCCCTCCATTAACACCATATTTAACCCCTGATTCACTCCCCCCCACAATAATGCCCCCATGCGTTTGTACCAAACACGTTTATTACATATGTAGCTTACGATAAAATAGCAATAAAACAAGTAAACAGTCGTCATTTAATGCTACAATGTGGTTAAAGAAGAAGCGTTCGGTTCCTTGAGCGAGCTCTGCTGTCCACCCTGTTAAAAGTCTATAAACACTGAGGACGCCATGTAACAGAGGTTCCGAGAGGCGGTGCAGTCCATGTCCAGCACTCAAAGCTACGCCTGCAGAAGCCCCACCAGCGGCCGTCTAAAGCGCAGGCAGGTGGCGGCGGAAAGCGTCTGCGTGAGATGTTGTTAGTTTCCTGCACTCATCCAGGGCTCGTCCCTGATTCGAACGAGACGCCTGCAGAGCGCCAGAAGGTCCGGGAGTCACTACGTGTTTGTGCGGTTCGAGAACAGCGACTGAAGCGGCCCGGCTTAGCGGATGTGGGCCATCTCCTCCATGAAGGGCGTCTTCATGCAGCCGGTGCACAGCTGGTCCATCCAGAGCGGCGCCTCGTGCTGCAGCGGCGTGCGGCGCGGGTAGAAGGTGTAGGACGTGTCGTAGTTCAGCAGGCAGCTGAGGGAGGCCATGTAGAGGTCGGAGAAGCGGCACAGGCGGCGGGAGAAGTACGTGGGGTTGTGGCACGTGCGGAAGATGCTACCGAACTGCGGGTTGAACAGGTTCTTGGTCACCGCCCTGAGGAGAAGAGAACAGGAGCAGGTCACTCACAGGAGCAATATTACAATATTACTCCATCATTCAGCGTCTACTGATACTAGACATTTGAAGATTCACACTGTGCACATTTATTCATATATACCCACTATATACACACACACACACACACACACACACACACTTATTTGTGTATAATATTTTTAATAGTGTGCAGTGTTTTTTTAGGTTAGATTGTGTCCACCCCTGTGGGTCTAAAAAAGAGTTCTCTTATCTTATTAAGCACAGACTATTAAATCAATGAAATCAAAAGTATGAAATCTGTTCAGTTTTCCCACAACAAAAACAGGAAAAAAGAAGTTTTGTTTGGGTTTGTTTAAGTGCTGGTTTGATAAACAAGATCTGCAAGCTCATGAAGTCATCTGTGCATGAGCCTCAGCCGGAAAAGCAGCATTAATGTAGCATATACATACTCACACAATGAATGTGTATATGATATATACACACTAACTGTGTTGATCATATATATATGTATAGTGAATGTGTATGTTTGTGTCATAATGTTATAAATATATACAGAATCATTTACTGTATATAGGGTACACACTGGATATTACATATACATACACGCATGTGCGCATGCACACACACACACACACAAACACACACACACACACACACACACACACACACACACACACACAGTCAATGAGTACACGAAGTTGTGCGGTGACAAAAATTAATCCTACTATGTTCTCCACTCCTTCTGAATCATTCCTCCTCACTTCATGACCTTTGTCCTGAATTTAGACGCACACTCCTCAGTGTTTTTCAGAATCTTGCGACACGTTTTCTGGGCCTTGTGAATGTTTTTGGTGACTCACCGCAGCTCGTCTCTCTCCTTCGCCCAGTCCTCCAGCACCTTTTTGGACTCGGGGTCTCGGTACATCTGAGAACGGAGAACACGGACATAATTAACCTGCTGGTTACATGAGAGGGGCGTCACCAGGACCACACACGTCAAACAGAAGAGGATTTAAACAGCTGCCAGAACACCAAGTGAAACCAGCTGAAAGCTCCTGGAGTTCAGGCGGGACTGAACAGAACATTCACAGATTAAATAAGGCTTCAGTCAAAACAGCACGACTTCATTCGGACCGCAGGTTTCAGGCGCACTTGTACATTTGATTCTGAATTAAAGCCTACTTTAGAGTTTCTAGGACCAGTCACTGTCTTGATGTTATTAAGAAACAAGTTTTGTTACGTTGCTTCTTTAACTTTATTATTGTGTAGTTATTTTTATAACTAATATATGCATTTATATTAAAATCTAATTTGTCTGAGAGAATTAAAGCATATTTTGCACGTTTCCAGGACCTTTTTAGATAATGTAAAGTAATGCAACATTTAACTTAATTATTATTAATATAACTAATTTATATCTTTGTTTAAAATCTAATGTTTTTAAACACATTTGTAGATAATAATTACATATTTATATAACTAATATATACTTCTGTATTTTAAATCTAACTTGTACTCATTTTTGCATTTTTTCAGAAATAAGCAAATAAAGTTTCAGTAGAACTGGGAGCCGTGTGTGTGTGTGTGTGTGTGTGTGTGAACTGGGAGACGTGTGTGTGTGCGTGTGTGTGTGTGTGTGAGTGAACTGGGAGCCGTGTGTGTGTGTGTGTGTGTGTGTATGTGTGAGAACTGGGAGCCGTGTGTGTGTGTGTGTGTGTGTGTGTGTGTGAACTGGCAGCTGTGTATGTGTGTGTGTGTGTGTGTGTGTGTGTGAACTGAGAGCCGTGTGTGTGTGTGTGTGTGTGTGTGTGTGTGTGAGAACTGAGCGCCGT
>JBBPCX010000016.1:11807086-11820178 GCA_037974365.1 Hydrocynus forskahlii | reverse complement strand
AGTCTGATCCACCTTAATGAAGAAGTTCAGTTCATGTTTACAGCTCACAGTCATACTGTGTCCTAAACCACGTCCACAAGTCTGATCCACCTGATCCATCTGACGTAGTGATTACTGATAATCATTTGGAATACACTGAATAAATAATTTTTAATGAAAGCACAACAGTAATGCGGCTTGTGAAATGTGAACTGGTATAATTTAAAGAACCGAAAACAAAACCAAGCACTGAGGAGCCGTTTTCAGTTCTAAGGTTTTTAGCAGGAGCTCTAAGCGGATCCAGAAGCCCCAGATCTCTGGATCCAGAAGCTCCATGTCACAGAATCCAGAAACTCCAGATCTCTAGATAAAACAGAAAAACTTTTTTCATGTTTGATTCTGAAAGTTTTCCCTGAGCCGACACTGAAAGACTGGACAGAAAGAGATGAAGACGAGTGTGAGGATGAACAACATGATCTGCTCCATGCTGGGTCTGACGTGCTCATGCTCTGCTCCCCGACCAAAACAAAAATATTTAACCCCTAGAAGTCTTGTCGATCAGAAGTTGTATAAAAGTCACTGGAATTATTTCTGACTGATTATTTCTAGAGCTTCACAGAAAGCTGTGAGTGTAAAGTGGAGGTTCTGGACACTCACTGAGGACCACATTAGTGAGTGTGTGAATAGAGGAGAAATTTTATAATGATCTGATTTCAATCAATGATTAACAAATCAATGATTAATAAGTCAATCTTGATTAAAAACCTGTCCATATACAGCATAAATGTATTTATTAAAAATGGGAAAAACTCAGTATGGAATCACAATATCAAAACTTTATTAACTGATAATACTTTATAATTCAAGTATACTTGAGAGAATTTTATTTTAGTACAACTTTTTACTCTGATAACAGTATCAAAATTTATTTATTTCGTATAATTTAATAATTTTAAAAATGTACTTAAGAGACTTTTATTTTGGTACACATGTCTTCTCCTGTTTGGTACACGTCTTCTCACAAGGTGGCGCAAGACCTCAGTCTCCTCTTGCACAAATGGAAAAGCGGTCAGAAGAACTGCAGTAATATCATATCGCGGCTCAAATATTGCGATAATATCGTATCCACAAAATTCATTAAACAGCTGTGAACTACAATCTGTAATTAATTATGTAATTATATGTTATAAATATGGAATGCAAAAGTAATTAAATACATATTGTATTTATCATTATTGTTACTTATCATAGTTATGTTACTTATTAATTCAGAAAATTAATAATAAACACTCCTTCTAAGGGTTAACCTGTGTGTGTCGTTGCACCATGAAGCTGTTTACAGCCACACACACAGAAGCGTGTGGTGAAACAGAGGCGTCAGGGGTGTAAAAATGCATCCATTCATCTGCAGGCTGGTGATTCCACAGCATCAATACTGGAATATTAGAAGACATTATCATAATTAATTTAATAAAATCTGATGATTTTTGGACCAAATTTCGAGGGGAAAAAAAGCCTCACTTAAGATCTTCCGAAGGTTCTAGATTAGTCACTGACTGTCAATCCAAGCGGTGGTCTAACCAGTGTGTGTGTGTGTGTCTGATGGTGTAACCAGTGAGTGTTTGTAAGATGGTCTAACCAGTGTGTGTGTGTGTGTGTCCGATGGTGTAACCAGTGAGTGTTTGTAAGATGGTCTAACCAGTGTGTGTGTGTGTGTGTCCGATGGTGTAACCAGTGTGTGTTTGTAAGATGGTCTAACCAGTGTGTGTGTGTGTGTGTGTGTGTGTGTGTGTGTGTGTGAGAGATGGTCTAACCAATGTGTGTGTCAGATGGTTTAACCAGTGAATGTGTGTGTGTGTGTCTGTGTGTGTGTGTGTGAGAACAGCAGCAGCTCTATTCCATGAGTCGCTGTAGAAATGCTGAACAAAACCTTATATATTTTCATATATCTGTTATAAGTTTCAGATGTCCATGTTTCATCTGAATTGCCAAATTTCTGCCCGATGCCATTAGCTTAGCCCTGTAAAATGAGCATTATTGTAGTGGTGTGTTTTCTCGTGTTTTGATATTTATGACCTAAACTGAAGGCCAAGCTTTAACAGTCCTGATGAACCAATCAGCAATCATTAGCTGTAAAATAATCCCAAACAAACGGACTCTTGTTATCTACACACACAGATGAGAGCACAGTGCGACAGAATGGCGTATGAATCCACTGTTTGTTAGCTACATTAGCCAGGTAACTCAGGAGCAAAGGAAAGAAGCACATTTCAGGCTGTTTGGGCTAAATGACTACTATAGTGGTCTGGAGGAAGTTGCATAGTTGTGTGTGATTTTTTTTTTCATCGGGATTGCAACCCTTCGTTCTACTGTCTGTACAGTAAAGTGCTGAAGCTGCTTGTAATTAGCACGTTCGCCACTCACAAATTCAAAGGCACTGTTATTGGCGAAGAACTCTTGCACTCGCACGCTCCAGTCAGGCCTGAGTTTCAGCACACCATACTTCTTAGAGGGCAAACAAATGTAGCAGCTCCACGGATCGACCTCCTTCAACTTGTCAAAAGTGTCTGGTCCAACCAGCACATTCAGGCAGTCCTTACAGAAACACCTGGAGGGACAGAGAGGAGGAAGATTGGAGGTGAGGAGGGGAATCATTTGACACTGAGCCTGTTTTGTCCAATTTTGTTGATGCTAGCACTCCCAAAACCACACAGGAGGCCATCGAACCCCAAATCCGCGCCGGACCAAAAGCTAGCAGCCTCTACAGTAGCACCTGTAGTAGCCCGTACAATTTTGTTGTATGAGCAGCATCCTGCTTCTGTACAATGACAATAAAGGCATATCTAATCTATCTAATCTAAGCTGTCTCATTCTGATAGCAAGTGAATGAAGAATTAAGAATAAAAATTAAGGATTCAAAATGAATGATAGTTTTTTTTTTAAGATTCCATAGGGAACCCATAAAGACAGGAAGAGATTCTGACCTGCAGCAGCTGGCATTGCCACAAAGAATGACCTCCAGCCCAGCACAGCACACAGTGCAGTAAGACTGGTACCCATCCTCATCATATCTGAAAAGGGTCTCTGAGAAGTTCACCTACACACACACACATACAGACACACACACACACACACACACACACACACACACACACACACAAACACGAATCAATAACTCCATATATATAGACAAAGCCCCTGGATAGTGTAGCAGCACCCAGGAGAGTTTACCTTGCATTTTAAGCACAGACTCCCTTCAAAAAGGGGATGGAAAATGTTGACGTTGGCAGATCCACACGAAAGGCAGAAATCTGCAGGAAGCACACAAAAGAAATACGCTTTTAAGCTCCTAAACACACAGAAGGATGCAGGTTATAAAACAGATCGAATACTTTAGCCACTAGAGGAACTCACCTTCGATACTTTTGCCTTTGGCTTTAACTTCATAGACCATTTGCTCTGTTGAGGAACAACGCAAATAATAAAATGTTATTTAAAAATAATGAAATAATGGCATCAATTTTTCACTTCTGGCTTCAGCACGGACCTCTGGTGTGCTCCTGTGAGGAGGGTCTGTTCCTGTGAATGTATTTTCTCTTCGCTGGAGGCTGATAATCGGATGCAGACGAGTCTGAGGACTCAGTCTTCTGCGTGGTAGAGGAGTCTGAGGACTCAGTCTTCTGCGTGGTAGAGGAGTCTAGGAGATCAAGAGAAAGTGTGTTAAACCTTTACTACATCACTTGATCAGATGTTATATACTGTACACTGAAAAAAAACAAAATATTTACTGTGGTCCCTCATGGGCCCTGATGGTGTTCGACTACATGAATGAGTTCAAAATACAAGGCGTATCTGTCACCAGTGATGATCGCAGAATGATTATAAATGTAACCCAGCATTCAGTATCAGTGGCTCATAATCAGTGATGTCATCCTTATTACTATCCATACTAAGGACATAATGATGTTCTACAATATAACTCCCAAGGATAAACATGCTCTTTTAAAGTATGTTTATTCTGATGAACATGTGCGACTTATTTTTTTACAGTGACAGTAAAAAGCCTATGTCAGTTTCTCTGCAAAGCACGCACATGTCATAATTACATAGTCATGACTGAGTAACAGTAGTTGAAACAGTAAACAGCAGTGATGGGGATCATTTGTATATTATTTAATGTAAATTGAAAATTATTGTTACATAAAAAGCTAGAATTTCAGTAAAAAAAAATAAGCTATACAGTAACCCCCCAGCAGTCACGTTTCAGTCCATGGCGGATTTTCGAACCTCCCTCCTCTGAGAACAGCTGACTGTGGCGTCCAGGTCTCGTGCGCCACGCGGCGGTTACTAAGACAATCAGACACCTGAACGGAATGAAGCTCCACTGCTCAGCGCCGCCCCAAACATAGACAACCAGCACGAGGCTGAGGGGGCGTGGCCCAAACTTAAACAACTAGCACGAGGGGGCATGGCCCAAACATAAACAACCAGCACGAGGACGAGGGGGCGTGACCCAAACATAAACAACCAGCACGAGGACGAGGGGCCGTGGCCACGAGGCCCGGATGTCACAGTCAGCTGAACTCAGAGGCTGGAGGTTTGGAAGTAGCCAATCCGAGAGCGTTATTTATTTCTCTCTGCTGCTGATTGGCTGCTGCCCTGTGACGCTGCGGTCCAGAATTTCCCCCGTGGAGCGTCTCGTGTGTTCTATATTTTTTTTTTGTTCTTCTTAAAGCCCTCTATTTTTTATTACTGTATTTACCTGCTTATACCAAAGAAAACGCGCTGCATGAATTCCAGTCCAGTCCAGTCTATACAGTCCAGTCTATAGGGAGTCACTGATATCAATAAAAGAAGGCTTCTCTGCTACTTCTTACCGTAAGAGTCTGGCGGTGCAAAGCCTTCGGGACCAGAGGGCCGAAAGCCCCCAAAAGCCCATTCCAGCATGGCCTTGATCTCTAGCGCTTTGTTGCCAGTTGTGGTAAACGTCTTGGAGCAACGCTCACCTGCCAACTACATACAGACAGAAGAAAACCTGGATGTTTTTTTATGCTGAAGATGAAGATGCCTCAAACCAATGACTGTGACTGAACGGAAAGGTGTGGAAGGCGCGGCATACAGTTAAATTCCGTGCAGCCTTTCATCCGTGGTGCACTTTGTGTTCTACTCACCTCAAGGACTTGGTAAATGGCATCTTTGTAATCAGGCAGGCTGGCATAGGATTGGTTGCAGAAGCACTTTGTAAACTCCGCGAAACGCAAAAGCCTCTCTGTGTAAATCTGTAGCGAGGAAAGAGGCCTCGGTCACCACGCGGTCATCTAGAGCAGGTAAAGGATGGAAAAGAAGCCGAAGGACCCCGTACCTCTGAGAACATGCCATCTCCGAACCACTCCACACGTCTCACAGCTGGGGGCATCCTCTTCGACTTCCAGGCCACAACCAGACCCGGCCACCAGGAGAAACCCTTCACCTTTCCCCACACCAGCTCTCCAATGTCGAAACCCTTCCCATCCTGTAGAGCCACAGTCAAAGGACCACTAGTAACACATTCTGAGAGGGAGTTGTACTAAATAAAGGTTCCTGAGTGGTTCTTGGCATGGTCTGTTTAGTTAACTTGTACAGAACCTTTATGTCAAAGTAAAGTGGCCCTGTTATAGTCACACGTGAACACAGCACACAGTGTGAACAGTGTGAAATTCTTTCTCTGCATTTAACCCTTTCATCAAGTGAAGCAGTGGCCACCAAAGAGGGGCGCCAGTGTATGGGGACAGTACCTTACCCAAGGGAACCTCAGTGGTGTCACTAGCAGTCCTGGGATTCGAACCCACAACCTTCTGATTGCAGGGGCAACCCCCTAACTGCTAGGCCACCAGCTGCCCCCTATGGGAGGCCACTTTTGGTGTCCATTTAAGCCAAAATAAACATGATTTAATTTTACGAGACCATTTTTCAACCTCCCTCTAGTACTAAACAGGTCATTGTCACAGTCCCATTTACTCTAAAGCAGGGGTCCCAGATTTTGGTCCTGGCGTGTTATGTACCGAGACCTCTGGTTATGTAACTAACACAATGAATAAATCCTAATGTGTTGGGAGTTTCTAATTTGGGCCATGCTGAACAAATAACAGAAACGTAATTAGTCACACATCCGCGTTCCATCAAATTAAGTGTACAGTTTGGATCTTTTATGGACAAAAGTTAAATTTCATCCATAAACAGGAAACAATCCACAGCTGTATAATAATGTTCCTAGCACTGCTACGTCAGAATAAAAGAATCACTGAAGCATTACCTGGTATCTCTGGCCTTTCTTTCTGGACTGTGGACTCGATGTAGAAATGTTTCCATCTTTCTTGTCCTAGAACCACAAGAGACTCCACTTTATGTCCCAAAAAAGAATGGATGGAGAATATGGTAAGGAATGTGTGCACCAGGAACGACACACTGGTTCTCTGTGACACGCCCGACTGCTCTTCAAAGGCACCAGAAGAAGATCCTGGGCCAGGAGGCACCTTCATAAGGTCTCTGGGTTGTTAGTGTGTTGAATAGAACACTACAGGAGATGGGTTAGGAATTGCATGAGCAAAAAGCAACATGCTGGAAAGGAAAAAGAACGGAAAAGAAAGGATGGAAAACGAAAAGAGGAGGTCCTAGAGCTTCAGGAGGGGACGTGAGGTTCTAGTGCTTGGGGACAGAGCTGTAGCTTTGTGGGGTGGGGGAGGCAGGAGCCAGAACAGCAACCATGGTTGACCTGGACAGGTACGTACCACCGCTTCCTTCTGGCCCTTTTGGAGGTTCTGCGGTTCGCCCTGGGTGCCAGAGCTGGCCTGAAAGAGAGCGCGTGCCCGTGGCTTCCAGCGCAAACTGCTTTCCCAACCTGATAATCCCCTTACCGAGTCCTAGAGGGCAATACAAATACACACACAGGGTGTGTGTGCAAGGGTGAAGCAGCAAGAAAGACAAGGAAAGGAAAAGATGTTAGCGAGAAAGAGAGAGATGGAAAAGGCAACTGGTGAAAATTAGTGGGAGGTTAGAGAGTCCAGACCTTCGTTCAGGTGAAGAAGCATCACATTTACCTCCTGAGAAGAAGGAGTCCAAACTACATTATCTTCAACAAAGACACTGCTGCCGTCTTTGCTAAACTCTGCAAGAAAAAAAAAGAAGAACGGCTGGATCACGCTGCAGGCGATGTGATGGGAACAAAGCAAAGAGGAACCCAAATGATCTAAAGAGCAATGTGGTGGTTGTTTGTTCATGCAAATCAGAGGGAAATGAGTGAAAGGGGGGGGGGGGTAAGATGCTTTGAAAATACTGTGGTTAAAGAGCATTTTCTGGTAGTTACTCGCACTTAAAACTGAGTTTAAGTGTCCTGCTCACACCTCTTTTACTGGTTATCTTCTGTAGTCGCACCGTGCACGGCCTCACTGACACTGAAAGGTCAACCATCTCTGGAAAACAACATATTGTTTCTATGAATCCAGGTGGCTTTAAGGAGCACTGTGTTTCCTCCCCCAAAGAGCATGGCAAGTAACTACACAGAGATGCAATACATAGACATTTTAGTAAAAAGGTTATAAAAAGTTTGAGTCATTACAAGAGTGGTTGCAGAGGAACAGCAGCAGTATGTGATCGCTCTGACAGTGTTCGTTTAAATACAGTGACCTCTTCTAGTGAAATACACCCTTCTGAAATGGTTAAAATGGTTTAACCCCTTACTGTACTCAGTAGGTTTACTATTCAGTCACCGTTAAAGGAACAGTTAGGCAAAAAATCAAACATACGCGATTTTACACCTATCAGCCAAGACGAGTTCAGAGTCCACATTTTGCTTTTTTTTAAGTTCAGAACAGGAGCAACTAGGCTAACGTCACAAACACTAGAAATCAGTGGTCACCCAAAACTTTTCTGAACCCACTCAAACCACATCCAGCTCTTCATTAAGGTGGATCAGACTTGTGGACGTGGTTTAGGATACAGTACGACTTACTGTGAGCTGTAAAAATTAACAATGCACAAGGATTTGGGTGACTGTGGACCTCTAGTGATCGAACACCACGTTAGTCTCGCAGTTCCAGTTCTAAACTCAAGAAGTTTCTTCTCCGAGCAAATCCTGGCTGATCGACTGTATCTTCAGTCAGTGGAAAAACGTCTAAATTCGATTATTTATTATCCAATGACCATTATAAAAGATCCAGTTAAAAAACTATGAAACTGATGTGCTAATTATACAGTTACAGGAGTGAATGGAAATTTTGTCGCGGAGGAACTGGACCATCCAATCAATAAGAATTTTGAAAGCCATGCTACAAAGGGTAGAAGTGGCACAAATGCAAGCTCTGTCAAAACCACACTCCTTATTACCACTGCAGATTGTAACATCCGTGGTCTTTCACCATTTACACACTTAAATACAACCAACCACAAACAACAAATACATCAGGTGGGTCACACCCAAACAAGAGCACGGCAAAGATATCATTTTAAATCTTGCCTAAATAATATCTCTAATTTTGAGATTGTTATACAGATAAGATCATAAGTTATTCTTAACATATTTTCACATGTTTTTTTAACTTGCATTAAGTGATTTTATCTAATATGAGTGGCCAATTTGGCCAACACATGCTTGGACAAAGAAAAATTTACCTGCCAATGTAGAAAAAACACTTTTCACTGCATAAAATTACTATAACCAGGTAATAAATATGTAGATGTAAGTTAATATTCTCAAAATCGCAGAAATATGAGATATTTCGGTTAGATTTAAGATGATTTCCTTTGCCAGGGTGTTCTTTTTTTTCAGTGTGGGCTGTATCTGAGATCAGTGGCAACAAAGAAACACATCAAAAGTTCACAAATGCTGCTGTGGAAGAGACATAAAAGTAGTGTTATTCTATCATGTAATTACAGGCCGGTCTAGCTAATGAAAATATAGCCAAATGAACTTAAAGTACTTACCTGATCGCTTCTTCCTCCTCCCATTTCTGACCGGCGAGGCTTTAGTGCTGCTCGGTTCTGACAATGAATCGTCCAGCACTTCATCAGACTCACTTCCATCCAACAGACCCGCATCTCCGTTCTCCACCGCCTGCACGTGACACATTTATATAAGGAACTACTTTTTCCGTGCCATCTTTCATCCTACCCGCAACACGTTTTCAAACAAAAATCATGTTTAGCTAAGTGTATAACATTATAAATCCATTATATTAATTGAATTAAAATTTACTCAGATGGTCCCTTTTCAATATCTATTCCTTATTTACATGCCAAAGAACACATTTCAACATTGCATTTGTGCACGAGTTTAGTGCACATTTTATGCTTTACCTTTTCCTGACATGTTCATTTCAGCGAAAAAACAGTAACATGACTTTGTAAATAAAAAAAATATTTTAATCCCTCTTTTCCACACCTGAGCAAAGACTTTCTCCGCTTCCAGAGGTGGACAGGGCAGCGCCAGGAGGCTATGGATAAGCTTTCTGAAGGGAGAGTCCTGCCCGATGGTTTTAAGGACAGAACTCCAATGTTGCTCTAACGAAACGCCGGGCAAGCCAGCTGAGATACCGCCGGCATGTCCGTTTGCCACTTTCTCCTCGCCATCTCCCTCCTCAATAAGCTGGTACTCCAGGAACTCATCTCTGAGCTGTGCAGAAGCTTCTGGGGTGTCACAAAGCCCAAACTGGGCCCCAAGATCTACAACAGCCTTGCCTGTGACCTTTAGCCTTCCCTGTGGGCTAAGGAGCTGCGACATGCTCCGCAGAACACCGTCGCTTAAGGGAAGACCTTTAGCTATGCAAGCTGTAACAGCAACGTAGAACGCCATGCACTCATCCTGAAAGGTCTGCAGGGAGTCACTCAGTTCAGCTTCCTTTTCAGACAGAAAGTCCTCCACCGCTGACCCACCAAAGCTGAGCTCATTGCTTTGAAGGTACAACTTTGGGTTCTCGAGGATGGATGGGTCTCGTTCCTTCAGGAAACGCACAACGGCCTGAGGGCGGAGAAAGCTTGAGGCGTAGGATCGCAGAAGACCACTGGCTTCACGTAGGATCTGCACAAGGTCAGCGCGGGCAGAACCCTCACGGCTTTCCAGGCGATCACTGAACGCCTTGAGTGGTCCAAGGCTGTGGTCCAGGAACATGAAAGTGACTCTGAGTTTGGGGTTTCCAAGCTGTGAGCAAATGAGTTCAACTTTGCCTTCATTCTTGCCGCAAGAGGTGAAAAACGAGACCAAGTCCGTCCACATTTCTAGCATCCTGTGTATGAGAATGCAAAAATTCTTGCAGTTGCTGGCGAGGGAACGAACAGAGGTTTCAAGGCCACCAACATCTGCAAAGAGCTGCACGAGACTGTCGTTTGTCGTGTGGCAACTGGAATACTGTTCGTGAAGGTTTTCAATCAGATCTTGTGCCTCACCGAAAAGGACCATTGCTCCAGAATGGCAGGCCAAGTTTGCCAAGTCATAAAGACCTCCAAGAGCCACCACATTTGGGTTGAGCTCCCTCAGCTTCGAGACAACCTTTGCAGATGTCTCAATATGGTCGTCAACGTAAAAAGCCGCCATGTTTCTGATGAGTAAGTCAAATTTTTCCAAGGTGTCCACCAAACAGTTGACCACAGAGTCATCCGAGTCTACACAACGGAAAACATCCAAGATCCGTATGCGATGCTTTGCAGCCTTTTCGTCAAAAAAACCCAGAAGTACTATGAAGGTAGAGTCGCTTTTCTCACATTCTTCCGCTAGTGCCACCTGTCCATACAGGTACACGCAGTAGGGGAACTGCTTGGCAGCAGAAGAAATGTCCTCCGGGTACCGTAATCCAAGAACATACCTAGCAACAACCTGGGATACCTTGTTAGTGTGAGCAGGCAGACAGTGGGCGTCAATGAAGCGCAGCATGAGTTCACCGCATTTGAAAGAGCCGTCACTATGATTTCCAGACTGCTTAGACTTGCCCGGTCTGCTGGGCTTGGCTTCGTGCCGCTGGGGGTCATGAAGATCCTGAACTGTAGATAAATTACACAAAGAATACCGTCAATCTACCACAATTTATGATTTCTGATGACACTGACCGCAAAAATAATAAACATCTTACCAAGTGCAACGCTTCTTCTCAACATCTTTGGGCGCTGGGGACAATTAAAACCTGGTATCTCAAATTCCCGACCATTGCGTGCCTTCACTGGGTCGTAAACCTTCCCAGTACAGTTGACTTCGAAGAATTTCTTAAACCACTTCAGAAACGTAAAATTAGGCCTGAATTTCCCCCTGATGAGCTCCTCCACTGGAATGGGCTGCAATAATGAAGTGGTTTGTTAGAAATGCTACAAAATCCTGACACCTTCATTTACATTCTGCTGCCGAATCTAAAAAGACGAGAAGTATATTCACAGAATGGAAAATCTCACTTCTGTGACGCCCATTTTCTTGAAGGCTGCCTGCAGAAGACTGTAGTTGTGTAGGAAATCTGTCTCGTCCTGGAACTGAAACTTTACTTCGCTCATGTTGACGGACTCTGGGAAGAGCCAGTTCATCAGCTGGCAAAAACACGTCCCTGAGGAGAAACATCCCACCTCAAATTATGCACTTGTCCTGCTCACTATGCTGCTGATACAGAGTGCATGCAGTTACAGTTACCACTGATTATTTGCAATTATGATTATCTATAATGGATTATCTATAGTCCATCTTCCTAGCCTAATAGCAAGCTTCAGTACTGGATGAGATTTACCTGAACATAAGTGCTCAATCAGTGTGACCTCGGCTTGTAGTGTGCTGTTGAGCCAGTTCAGAACCTCATAACGACTCCACTTGTCATGTGGGCCCAGAACGACATTTGTTGCCATTTTCTGGTTTCCTGAAAGAAATGGAGTTCCGACTTTGTCACGCGGTCATTAACACAGACACTAACGCCACAAATGGCACATCCCGCACTCCCGTATGTAGTCAGTGCAGAGATCCAGCACTCTCCATGTACGTATATGTTAATGTTGATGCTCACACTGATACATAAATAAGTATAAAACTAGAATTTGCGACTAGATCTTCCTGGATTAGCTTTACGGAAACAAAAGCATTCATAGCGTATCAATCCAGTGCTGTCAGTAATGCCACAAATGTGTCATCAGTTACTGATCTGAATTACTGCTAGAAATCCAAGCATCTGTCACGTGTTGTAAACTATATTTAAACAGTTATGGTCCGATACTGGTGTGATTCTGATATCAGAGTGGTCAGTGCGTGGATCCAGGTGCCGCTGGCAGCTTCATTGATGCCACCCTGGCAGCCAAACTGACGTTGCCTTTGGTCACCCTGGCCCAACCGCGCCCCCTGTCCGCTGCTGATGGCTGTTCCCTTGGGGTGGCGTTAGTCACTCATGAGACTCAACCCCTCACTCAGCGGATAGAGCAGCACACCAAGTCGGTAACGCTGCCCCTGACCTCCCACTGGTTCTCGGGTTCCCGTGGCTGCACTACCTGTACATAAAACTTGAGACGTCCACAATCCATGCCCAGTAGGTCATTTTTCTCGGGTTCATTGTAACTAAAGCAAAACCCATTTGTTGTGTGGACCGAACACAAAAACCTGGCATGCACTGAGCAGGCCAAACGCATGAATCCCTGCCAGGTTCCACTTCACACTATCCTACCGACCAGGGACTAAAATTCCAGGAGCCCTGTCACACCAGCGGGGGCCACCACCCACAGGCCAAATTCCATCCTCTACCAGTCCCCTCCAGGCCACGGTGACGCCTGGCCTTGGACTTCATCACAGGCCTGCCACCGTGAAAGGGTAACACCATCATCCTCGTAACTGTTGATCGCTTCTCAAAGACTGACAGGTTTGTGGCCCTGCCCAAAGTACCCTCCGCCAAGATGATAGGTGAACTATTGCTCCAGCGAAAATCAGAATCAGAATCAGATCAGGACCCGGAAAGACTCCGGTCATAAATTGTGATTACACAATTATTATACCATTTTTGCATCAGCAAACGGTTGGGATGTAGTTCAGAGTGGGTTTGTTGTGCAACCAAGTCAGAACTGGTTACAGTGGAGGTAACCAGTGTGCGTACAGTTCTACGTCGTGGCTGTTGTCCATGGGGTGTTGGGGGG
>JBBPCX010000016.1:11727098-11737308 GCA_037974365.1 Hydrocynus forskahlii | reverse complement strand
GACACAAACTAACAACTGGGAAGTGATGAAGCTCCAGCTCGACTGTCTGTCTGGGCTGAAGATAAATTTCAGTGTTGATTTTCTACGACTCTAACAAATTTATCTTTAACGCTGTGAGAGACGTGAAGGTGATCCAGGACGTCACTAACAAGTTCTCTGGGTTCGGTTCTCATCATCATGTATTTAAATGTCTGTTGCTTTTGGGTGTGGGTAACGATTTGTTTGTTTGTTTTTTTAACCCTGTTTATGATTTCCTTTTTACTTTGTACAGCACGCAGGGTCAACTTCTGTTGATTTAAAATGTGTTTTATAAATAAACTGACTAGACTTGACATTTCAAACCAAGATATCAAGAGTCATAAGTTTTGAGTACTAATCAAATCTTAAGTCTGTCAATAATTTGATTCTATTCTCAAATGGTGGTAATATGTGATATTAGGCTGCTAATACTCTTGTTGAGAAGCTAAAAATGTGAGTCAGATCTGGCAGGAAGCTGGTTAACTCCTATCTGCTCTAAGGTGGCACCATTCCTCCGTCAGAAACCGCTCTAGAGAAAGGAAAATAAGAAAGAGGGAACTGAAACAGATGAGAGACAGATGACAGGAATGGCAGCACCATCACAGCCGGCAGGCAGAGACATGAAATCAGACATGAGAAGAAAGTGAGAGAAAACTCACAGGTTAGATGACGTAACTCTATGATTCAAGTCCCCAAGAGTCTGTGAGGTTCTTATGTAACTAGAAGCAGAAATGTATTGGAGAAAGGTTTATTGACTATGAAGATTAATAGAAAACTGAGTAAGCTGAAGGAGAAGGAAATAACCAGGGAAATCCATCACTGATTAAAAAAAAAAAAAAAAACAACTGGCAAAAAAGTGACCCAAAGTAATGAAGCAAAAAATAAAACATGAAATACAGAAACGACAGTGGTCCAAATTTACGAGACACCAGTGAGGTCATGTAGAACTAAGAGGCGTGAGGGACTTCGGTGACTTTAGCAGAAGAGAGGTACTCACGCGTTGGAAGACTGGACTTCTTGCCAGCCTTTAGAGATGTTGTTTTTAAACTCTGCGAGAGGACTGATACCCAGTCGCCTCCTCAACTCCCCGGCATGCCTCTCTTTCGCAGACAGAACCTGCCTCAGAGTCTGAATTTCATCCTCCACCTGGAAGAGACAAATCAGATCTGCAAAGTTAGGCAGAACAGTTGCACCACAGCAAAGATTACAACCCATTTCCTACTGACTGCTTTCTTGCCCCAGAAACAGAAACAACAATGGACCTGCAATGGAGACGCTGATTAATAAGACCTGGAATAGAACACAAATAATGAAGCAGAATTCGTCATGAAATGTTATGAAACCGTCTCAAGAGTTTCTGTAATTTTATAGTAACGTATTTCATACACAGAACTGTTCCTGATCATTTGCACATATAAAGCACATAATTACATTCCAGTATTCAGCTGAAGCGACACTTTCACAATTTCTGGATGTGAAAAGTTACAACACACGTGCACACATATATCTGTGTATTGCTGGATTCCTTTGATTATAATGTTTCCAAACACCATCAAATGTCCTTTTACATTTGGCCTTTTAATCCTTTGTGATGAAAGGAAAGCTGCAAACCAAAAAGAACTTTCAGAACAGTGTGTCCAGTACCTTTATGAGCTCAAGCTGCATCTCCTCAGCCTCATCCTCAGTCAGGCCTGGCGGCAGAGTTTCACCACTGGCCTCATTCCTCATGGGACCTACACCCAAACCAGGTTACACGTCACAGAACGCAAAACTACAAGAACCTACAATAATGTGCCTTTACCTTTTTACTTCTATATATACATATAGCAGTTCTATAAAAAGCAAGTTATTTAATACTTCTTGCTCTATTTACACTGCCCCAGTTTCAGAAAACTACTATTTTTTACACTATTGTATCTTATACGTTGCTGCTTTTTTGAGCTGACAACAGAATTTCATTGCTTACAACGATAAAGTGTCTCTTACCTTTGACCCTGCTATTGGTCACTCCTAACTTCTAGTATCTGACTAACTTTACTAAAGGCCCTCTTTGTCTGTTGTCTATTACATTCATAGAACTTAGTCACCAGTGGTGATCTGGATGACCCTCCAGTCTTAAAGCTGAAAATGGGTTTTTAAATCTTCCACCTAAAACAGAGCTGCCAGAACAGAACTGATGAGTCATTTAAGGTGGAACTGAAAATTAGAGCAAGATGCTGCTGAATAGGGAGCCAGCTTCAACCCCGACGGCTTGAGGGACTATAATTGATGAAAAATAATTTATATGCCTTTAATGACGTCATTCTGGCATACCAGTATGTTACGTAACTAAGACACTTCAGGTAGCTCAAGTCAAATTATCCAAACACTGAATTCTGCGCAGTGTATTAGTGAAAAAAAGTGACTAACTCCCGAGAAAAGGGAAAGCCGGTATTAGAAAGGACTGAAAAAGCGAGTTTAGTCCTGATACTTTTAAAACCTGTTTTGTTTTGGTTTAGAGAAACTCGGCTAACTCGCTAGCAGACAGTTTTATCGGTCTGTTTACACTTTTCTCTCCTGTCAGACCCTCAGACCCAGCTCACCCCGGCCGGCAGGCTCCATCTCTCCAGGATAGTCTGCCCTGAGAAGGTTGCAGAGTGAGTAAAGAGCTCTGTTTTACTGTTTTTGTGGTTTTTGGTCTCTGGTCTCTGTTTCAGCAGCTCCTCCGTTCCACCAGGCACGCGCTTCCGGAACGCCACCGTGACGTCAAGACGTCCGTGCGTCACACAAACGAAAACAAACAGAAATGGTAACAATTCATTTTATTTATTTTTTTTGTTTGTTTGTTATGTGGATACTCAAAAAGAAGGAGTATTTCATATTAACCTCCTTTTCGTTTTGGTATAAGTTACATATGCATAAAATAACCCAAAACCAACACAACCAGAAATGTAAATTATTTACTATTTTATATCAGGATTTTTTTGTTGTTGTTTTGAGGATGTTCAACAAAGAAGTCTTGTATGTGGTTATATTTGGTCATATAAGTTGTGTTTGCATTAAATAACCCAAACTAAAACAAACAGAAATGTGAAGAGATGTGAAGAATTCACTGTATTTTATAAGATTTTTTATTGTTGTTTTTATGAGGATACTGAATATGGAGGGAGTATTTTCTTATTAACCTTCTTTTGATTTTGGTAGAAGTTATATATGTGTTGAATAACACAAACAGAAAACAAACCGAAATGTAAAGAATTTACAGTATGTATATAAGGATATGGAAGAAGGATATGCTTTAATGATATGCAAGAAGTTGGATTTTCTTCATATTAATCTCCTTTTAATGCTGATAATATGTGTGGCTTTATAAGTTATATATGCATAAAATAACCCAAACAAAAACATACAGAAATGTAAACACTGTATTTTATAAAAAGTTTTTTTTGTTTGTTTTTTATGCGGATACTCAAAAAGAAGGAGTATTATTTCTTATTTACCTTCTTTTAATTTTAGTATAAGTTATACATGCATAAACAAAAGCAATCAGAAATTTTAATGTCATTTATCTTATAAAGTTATTTTGTTTGTTTAAAAAATACATATTTTCTTATTAACTTTTCATTTTGGATTGGTTTCATATAAAGTTTTATGTGCATAAATGCAAAGTTTTGCCTTTTTTACTTGCTGTTTTTAGCAGAAGTTTAAACCAGATTTGCAGTGATTACAGTATTTTAATGTCCTCAAACACTTAAGTCTTAAGCAGTCCAGTGAGATTCATCTTAGTTTTTTCATCTTTCTCTCTTATTTTCTGTTCTTCTTGTTACTGACTTTATTGCATTAATTATCCTGTAGACTGATGATTTCAGCAGGTCGTGTGGCCAAGCCTGTAAGTCCACCGTCCTGCGAGGCCCTGACACCAGCAGGCTGTGCGATCTATTCCCTCGTCTCTGGTCTGTTTTCAGCAAACACATCCTCAGTTCACTGATGCACAGTCTCCCAATTCTCTCTTTACATCACACAGAAGCGCAATCTGCATTTAAAGTGACTTAAATGAGGCTCAGATTAAATCCTTCAGGATTTCAGTGTCTATAAAACAACAGACCACGACATGAGCGCTCAAACCAGGACCAACATCAGACAGCTGGTGAGTCAACACTTCGTTTTAAGTTTTAGACTCAGGCTGCATCCAGAACCTCAAGGTCCTTATCATTATGTGCTTTATTATCTTACAATTATGAGCAAAAGTCTACCCTGTGCAATTCTCTTATTGGGTGCTAAAAATCATTATAAGATAGATCTTATGTGCAATAATTTTACCATGTCCAGTATCATCTGCAGTCTTCTTATTCTGCACTAAATCTAAATTATGTGCATTATTGTCTTATAATTATGAGCAATATCGTGCAAATTTCTCATTGGGCACTAAATCATGTCTTATATCTTATTACCATGTGAAATATCACTACTTATATCAATATTACTGATCTACTTCTGGTCTCTATGACTCCTCACACTATAAGTGTTACTAGTAATTCACTTAACTGTAAATAATTGATCTATTAGTATTTATACTCCAGCATTTGTGGAGTATAGTGCATTCCAGTGCTTTCTGCAGTTTTTATTTGACTTTATATTTTAAATTGTTCTTGCCTCTGCATGTCTTTGCAGTCGTCACTTAAGCAGTTTCCATTGGAATCTATAGTTTTTTGATTCTGATACACTATATGGACAAAAGTTTTGGGACACACCTGTTTTTCAGGGTTTGGGCCCCTTACTTCCAGTGAAGGACGATCTTAATGCTTCATCAGACCAAGACATTCTGGGCGAGCTCCATAAAGACGGGGCTGGAGGAGTTCAGTGTGGAAGAACTTGACTGGTCCACACAGAGTCCTGACCTCAACCCCATCCAGCACCTTTGGCATGAACTGGAATGGAGATTGTGGTACAGACCTTCTCGTCCAACATCAGTGTCTGACCTCATACATTCTCTACAGAATGAATGGACACAAATTCCCACAGAAACTCTAAAATCCTGTGGAAAGTCTTCCAAGAAGAGTGGAAGCTGTTAGAGCTGCAGAGGGGGACCAACTCCAGATTAAAGTCTATGGGTTAAATGCAGTCCCTGTTGGCGTAATGGTCAGGTGTCCCAATACTTTTGTCCATATAGCGTACACTGAATGACCTTTGGACTTAATAATTGACTATGTAAATAAACCTGGCTGTAATCATGTGTTGGAATAAGCATCTTGTCATTTTCTTAAGTGTCTCTCTGCAGGACTCTTTATTCCAGGATGAGGGTTTCTGATTACTTTGTGAAGCCCAGTGTCCTCCTCCTCCTCCTCCTCTCCTCCTGTCGGTTTTTTGCTCACAGCGCCGCTCCACGACCCAGCAAGCCCATCTCCATCCGCACGGCGGGGTGTCAGCACCGCAGCACAGCACTGGCGGATCCCTCCGCCGGGGACCAGGGCTCGGCGGAACCCGCAGAACCTCGGGAACGAGCTCAGAGAACCAAGAGACTCATGGGGAACAAGCCCACGTCTCTGGACCTGACGTTCCACATGCTGAGGGAGCTGATGGAGACGTCCCGGGCGGAGAGGATGTCCCACAGAGCGAGGCTCAACAAGCACCTGCTCAAGGCTGTCGGAAGGAGATCCGGCCAGTTCAAGCAAACAAACGTGTCGATGTGAATTCGTGTGATTTAAAAAATGTCTACATAATTTTATGGATAAAATGTAAAGAGTCATTCAGATCAGGTTTGGTGTGAAACACACCTTTCCAAAGACTTTTACTGCATCACACAGTTGTTTACAATGGCGGTGAAGGGAACCAGACGTCCGCCTCCCTCACAGAAAGTTAAACAGATATGAACATGCAGCAGAAGGACACTATTTTATCTTCTTTCTTAAGGACTTCACAATTCTGTCTTTTTTTTTTTTTTAAAGAATATATATAACTGAGAAGTATGTGCAGGTCATTGTGAAGCAAAATGGTCCCAAATTTTTTTACCCACCACATTTATCATTATTGACATCTAGAAACCCTCATAAACTCAGATGACCTTCAGAAATAACTAACAAGATACGTGTAGGTTCACTGATGCGTTTGGCTATATTTGTGTTATAGACATCGCGACGTCTGGTCCCATTCACCAACACTGTATCTGTTAGTAAGTTTCTCTATCATGAACCGTTTCACACCAAACCCAACCAGAATGACTGTTTACAGCTAAGCCACTGAATTATGGAGAATTTTCCTTGAACTAAAGCTAGAATAAACTTTATCTAGAGCTAGGTATGTTGCCAATATCTGTGAAACTATTATCTGCCATTACTCATTTATTACTGCTTATAATCGTGTAATTCAAAACATCCTAAAAGCAATAAAAATAAAAAATACTGTGGAACAGAACCAAACAGGTACGTTTCTGTAGCCCATAAAGGTTCACGTAAAGAACAAACCAAACTGAAATTTTCATAAACATTTATTTTACACCAGCAAATCAGATAAATGTTTTTTTTTCTCTCTGACAGACAATAACCATGCTACAACATAAAGGCCTATTATTATACTTCATTATTCAGTGTATGTACATGAGACCTTAACCATTGAACTATGAGGAGCATAGTTTCATAGCCACATCCAAATAACATACCATCTGAAAAGGACGAAACTTTAAAAACATGACAAAAATAAGGTAATAAATAAACAAAAAAAATGCAGTTTACCATTTCACTATAATCACACGTTTTAATTCTTCTTTCTGAAGACTATAAGGAACTTCTTTTTTTCACCTGGTCGTGTTGTTCCATCGCATTCAAATTAAAAACATGTTGCATTTTCCGACATTTCAATGTAGAAGCCGAAGGAGGCGCATTAGTGGAGAAGGCGATGCACAGGAGATGAGCACAGAGGCAAACATCCATCAAAAGCCATCAAGAGCAAGGGAACAAAGGGGGGAGGGAGAGAGAGAGAGACTGAGAGAGAGAGAGAGAGAAAGTGAGAGAGAGAGAGAGAGAGAAAGTGAGAGAGAGAGAGAGTATGTCTGAGTGACAGAATAGTGGTGATGGTGAAGAGAATGGTGTTTGCGGCATTTAGTCTGTAAACTTCAACGTGAAAAAAAAATGTTTACGTTTCAGGTTTGGCAAAAAAAAAATTGGCCACCGAATAAACCGAGCGCGGGATCCGTCAAGTCACGAGACGAAACGCGCCATGAAAGTGGGCTGCAGATTTGGCAAGCGCTGGTAAATGTTCACGAGAAACGTGCGAGAGTGACGTAGGCATGATGTGCGGCTCAGTGTTCGTACTTATGAATGTTTGTAGGTGGTTAAAGCACTTTTAACGTGGTTGGTGAGGAAGATGTGAGTGAAAATGGCCATCGCAAACAACACTCGCATGTAAAAGCTGGTCAGAATAAGTACGAATCCTGTACAGGGAACAAAACTTGAATTTTTATGCACATTTTATTGCACAGTTTCGATTTATTTGGGTTAAATACACTGGAGAAAACATTAAACGTGCCACATTTCAATGTATTTTTCCAGTATGTTAAATATGTCCAGTTTGCTTATCCCCCACATATAGTCAGCAAATAAACAGTTACGGTGCAACATGCTGGAAAAATTCTTTGCTACATTTTTTGTTTCATATTTTTTCCACTATGTCAAATATGTCCAGTATGATTATCTGTTTCCCCAATATATATATAGTAATAAATAAATAGTAACTGTGCATTAAAATGTGCATAAAATTAGGTTCTCTGAGGAAGATGTGTACCTATTTTCACTTACAACTGAACCGGGGCGCACAAACTTTTGCACACAACTTTACAGTTATCATAAAAAATCCAACCTACCAGTTTCACTCGGGACGAAGAACGTAAACAGCACGCTGCGAACTCTCAGGACTGATTCTACTGCAAAATGCACATATAAAAAAAAGCAAAAACATGACACCAAAAATGAGAAGCATCAGGCTGTAACTGGTTATTGTAATATTGAGAAATGCCACACCTTGGCTGAGAGCACAATCTGTTAAAAGTGTTTTATCAACTACACGACGTCTGCCGAAAACACTGTCAGTCCTAAACTGGCTCACAGCCCCTCAACTACTGTGACTAGATCTGAAATCGGAGAGAGACGAAAGACAAATCGAGATGACGTGAAGCATCAGCAGTCATTAAAAAACAACTGCAAAGAGACAGTAGTTTACATCATTATGTGGATTCAATGCGATTAAAAACAAAACGGACTGATGCAATTAAAAACGATTCACTGTTGAAATCCTCCCTCCTCTACTCTGAGAAAACAAGGGCTATTTTAATGTGTTACGATTCATGAGCTCTCTCTGACTGTACTAAGCGAAAGGCATCGTTTTGTCCTGAAATAAATGAGTTCACTCACCATCTCTTGGCGTAAGGGTCTCAGGTGACCACAAGGGGGCGGCAACCTAGTCAACCAGTCACTTTTCACTAACAACAAGGATCAATAACACTATAATAAATATGAGCCAACAGTTACAAAGTAAAAATGCACAAAATATACATATACTGTACATACACACGAGGTGTGTATATTGTATATCTATATAAAACATCTGATTTTTTTTCCTTTCCCTCTTACATATACATTTCGGTATAAGAGATATGACGGAACGGAATATGGGTCCCTTCGAATATGTGAGGAGGGACGTCACCAAGCCAAACAGCTAATTAATTCATTAGACCGATGCTAAGACTCAAAACGTTATAAAGACTAGGACCAAACAGCCTCGTCGGGCTAAGGCAAGGTCCGGCTAGTACACATACAGACACCCACACACTGCACGTTAATAGTCAGTCCTGTTGACTGATGTGTACTAATTTTGGCTCAGCCTTTTCAGCTGCTCGACATCTCAACACGGTACGGAGAACTCAACATCCAGATGGCAGAAATAAACATTAAGAAAATAGATTTTCTGAAATGTCGGTGGCATATTTTGCATTATTTTTCTTTTTTTTGCCTCTCAAACGAGAACACCGATCGAGGAGCAAAAGGAGATGAAATAAAGATGCAAGGTGGACACTGGGAGCCGGGGCCTTGGATAAAGGCCTGCTTGTCGTCTTTCTCTCTTCGCAAGAAAGAGAAGAAACAAAGAGAGACCACGCGTACATAATCAAGTGAACTGTGTCGCACACCTCAGTACTTCCATCACTAACCTCCGAACGGGAACATTACACGTGTGCATAAGTATACCTACTTTAAAAACCAAAACCAAAAAATGTTCAACCTTAACTACTGACCGTGGGGAAACAGTGCATGCTACAGGACAGCGAGCAAACCTGGCTGGAGGACAGGGCGATGGGAAGGCAAGAGTGGAAGTCAAAGGCCAAAAAGAGGAGTACAACAGGAGAACGAACGTCTTGTATTTTTTTTTTACGCTTTTGTTTTATTAACAAGCTACACTGAGGTGAATTTAAGCCACTCTGGAAGTATGATGGCGGTAGTGTATGTGAGAAAAGGACAGAACAGGGAGGGTGTCGAAGAGTTTTTGTTCCACTATCACTGGCTTTTACTCCACACCAATTGCTGCTTTTCCTTTTTTTTTTTTTTTTTGACGGAGTTGCTCCTCTGGTTGTTCCTCGGACTGGGGGAGGGAGCAGAGTGGCGGATGAAGGGCCACATGATGGAGGCGGGGAGGGGCGTTAGTTGAAGCCTGTGTCGGTCCGGTAAGTGGTGTGGTGGCCGTCAGACGTTAGCTGAGTCGTCTCTGTGGCTGAGGGCTGCAGGACAATGGGCTCACCTCCACCCGCCTCTGTTCGGTGAAAGAAAAAAAAAAGAATGCAATTAACGGTCACGCAAACGATAAAAGATCAAATAACATTTTCCTTTGCTGCCCTCTTAAGTTTCTATTGTCAAGAAATTGTTCTTTCACACAATGCTCTACTGATCCCAGATGTACACTGCCAGTCAAAAGTTTGGACACACCTACTCATTCAATGTTTTCTCTTTGTTTTTATTATTTTCTACATTGTAGTTTATATTGAAAACAGACAAAATTATGAAGGAACACATGGAATTACGCAGTAAACAAAAAAAAGAGTTAAACTAACCAGAATATGTTTTGTAATAAGGTAATGAGGGACTGTTTTTTTTTACTTAGTTAAGTGGTTCTTGACATAATGTGCAGTAGAACCGTAGTGGAACAGGATCACTAACTGTGCACCAACCCGACC
>JBBPCX010000016.1:11710363-11724709 GCA_037974365.1 Hydrocynus forskahlii | reverse complement strand
AGAAACTCCAAAATCTTGTGGAAAGTCTTCCAAGAAGAGTGGAAGCTGTTATAGCTGCAAAGGGGGACCAACTCCATCTTAAAGTTTATGGATTTGAAGGCAATGTCATATAAGTCCCTGTTGGTCAGGGGGCCCAATATGTTTGTCTATATAGAGTGTGTGTGTATTTAATATATTGTACAATTTTTATATCATTGTTATATTGTATAGTTTTTATTTCTATAGGTTATGCTGCTTCTACTGTCTTCTCCTGTTCTGTCCACTTTGCTGTAACAGTGCTGTAACTTCCCACCCATGGTACTAATAAAGCATTATCTTATCTTATCTTAAACTGAAACCAGAGAAACCAGCAGTGTTAGAAACACAACGATGCCACCTTCTGGACGGGAAGCAGAGCTGGTCTTCGCATCTCTAGGTACAGGACAGGAGCCCAGGAGGCCACTGAGCGGAACAGTTACTTCACTATGTCCACACTAGGGCCCTACTACGGACGGACTCACCCATATCAGAAAAAAATGTCTCCACTATTTACTATGAGGAAAAACAATTGATTCTTCAGTCTGACTTTTATATAGACTTAAGCAAATTGAGGTTTTTTTTATAAAAAATAAAATGTCAACAGTAGAAAGCATTTCTGATGAAAGATAAACACAAAAGTCCAGTGGTCACCAGCCCCAGCCCTGAAGATCCGCTTTACTCTGGTGTCGAGTTTCATACACAATGTGCCACACCCGCTCCAGCTATTCACCTTCTTCGGAGGCCTCTGATTGGCTGGATCAGAGGCCTTCTTTTTTTTTTTTTAAGTATTTATATTAAGCCATACTTAATTAAATACATAATGATATTTATTAAAATGATAAAAAAGGGTCAATTGTAATGTTTATATCAACTGTATACCTACCAATTTTATTACAACAAAAATAATAAGAATATTAATAATATTAATGCTATTAATAATTGGCATTTACCAGGTAGATAGTAAATGCTAATGTTTTTGTCTACCTTGCTAACTGTATTACAACAAAAATTACAATAACATTATTAATAAAGTTGTACATAAAGTTGTACACAATAACTATTTCATTATAGACAATAACTATTTCATTATAGACATTTCATTTCATAGACATTTTAGGTTCAGAGCTTTAAGTAAATAAAGTAGAATCATTAAGACAATTTCATATCTCAAATGCTAAAATACATTACTGTCAGTGCAGTGCTTTGATTAATAACCCAATTCTTGAAAAAACGTAAATATTAGTAATGACATTAGGTAGAAACTGATAAAAGGTTCACCAGGGTGGCTTTAGCCCAGTTTGGGGGGGGTCTTATCTCAACACAGATGCTTTTTCTGCTTAAAAACAAAACTGAATGCTGCTTCATTTATTTCCCCTAAGGGTGTGTAGCTTTATGCATGTACTAAATTGATGCAGCTCATTAAAACTGACACCATTAAGGCGAGCTTCTCCTATAGAACATGACACACAAAGTAAAAAAAAATGAGGTTAAACACGGTCAGACAGTGAAAGAAAGATGTAGACCTACAGACACAAGGATACATTTACTGAGCTCACACTACTTGTAAGGATAGGCATATACAGGGAACCCCCACCCTAATATTCAAAACTGTACTGTTTAATATTCTAATAAGCAATAAGCGGTTCTAACATGAAAAAATTGCTAATTTGTGAGAACAGTTTTTGTTTTTATGCCAGACCTCACACAGAGGCATTCATCTAAAACTAACCGACTGGTCTGCTTTAATGATCATGTGAATGTTTTGCTCATTATTGCACAAAGTGTGAAGTGAAGTGACCATTCTGTCATACGTGGACACAGCACAGCACACAGTGTGAACAGCGTGAAATTTGTCCTCTGCATTTAACTTATTTAACCCGTTTAACCAAGTGAAGCAGCGGGTAGCCAAGAACACAGCACCCAGGGAGCAATGTGCGGGAATGGTGCCTTACTCAAGGGTACCTCAGTGGTGCCACTAGCATTCTTGGGATTCGAACCCAGGACTTTCTGATCGCAAGGCCGTAACCTCTAGACCACCAGTTGCCCCTGAGCATCAGAATGAGTGCTGGAATGAATATCAGAGATTCTTTTTGTTTCTGTAGGTCCTAGTGTGCACACTCACCTTCTGCCGCTGCATCATGTTCAGGAGGTCTCCAAAAGGCGACTCCTCAGGGTTGTCAAAAGCGAGCAGAGCCAAAGTTCTCTCCATCTCAGTCAGGCACTCTCGGCTCTCCTCCCCCTGTTCAGCCAGCTGGGACTGAGCAAACTCAAGCGCAGCCTCAGTCTCCCGCAGACGGATAAGCTCAATCAGGTGCTGCTGCTGCAATGGGGGAACCACAGACACCACAGTAGTTACATTTCTGTATTTCGGGCCCAGCTGGAACAAAAACTACAGGCCAGAAGTTTTGGCCCTCAGATTGGTAACGCTGTTTTTTCATAATTTTATCATAGGAAAACATCAGAAATACTTAAACATATATAACTGACTCGTTTTCAACATGTTATAGTCATTAGTAACATTATTTCTAACTATTTGTTTTGAAGAAACACATCAGGTCTGTCTCAGTCCCTGACATTCACTTTGTGTTGATCGTGAACCACGAAAACTATCACTTCAACATCACGCAATTCCTTTTGGTTTCTATTTCACTGGACAAAAAAAAACAAAACAGCATAATGATCCCAAACGTTCTTTGAAATTGTGCCACAATTATATCCGGTCCAAAGAAAAGCAGAACGTTTAGAGAGTGCTGTCTCGTCCTCCCCAGTCTCAAGATCTTACTCCAATTGAGCTGCAGGGACCAGCTGGAGACCCACAAGTCCCAAATGTTCCAGAAAATCAGACAGAACAATTTACTGCTTGAAAAGGTGCTGGAAAGGATGTGGTGAATCTGTGCTGTTGTGATAAAGGCGAGGGGTCTTTTTGAGAAACTTGCACATAAACTGTCACACCCATTAAACTGCACTTACAGTGTATGTTGTTACACTTCAACACAGTTAGTTACATTTGTTTTAAGCATTTCTGATGTTCTGTGCAATCATTTAATCTTCTGGCCTGTAGTGTACATATCTTCTGCATGCCTGCACAGGAGAACATGTGTACCTGAAGGTGAAAGTAAAGGTATCGGTTGGTGTCCAGGAGCTCCGGGTGGAGGCTGTTGATGAGGGAGATGGCCTCCTGAATCTGTCCTTTCAGGATCATCTCCCTGATCTTTATCCTTTCATCCAGCGAGTCCAGATCCACACTGGGCTCGATGCCTGACTCCATCCGGAACTTCTCTGCAGCCTCTTTAAACCCCTCTGTAAGAAGGAAACATCATTATGCACTTAGTTTTGATTCAGGCGTGTTTGTTACATGAACAGAATTTAATGAAAGTGGGGAAAAATGAGTAAAATTGTTTAATGCATACACCCACTACATCATGAGATCAACTTACTGTGCACTCCAAAGAGTACACATACATACCCGTTACTAAATAGTTCATGATGAGGCGGTTCATGTCTGCTCTCTGAATATGCACATTGTTCAGTTTTTCCATCCATTCCTCCTTTGTTATGTCTTCAGGCTTTTCCGCGTAGCTCATCATGGACGCGTCTCCCTCGGGTCGATGATCTATAAAACTGAAACTTTTTCATCAGTCCATCTATCGTAACCGGTCAAGCTTGAGAGATTGGCTGAAGTCAATACTTAAAGGGGAATTCCACCCCAAAATTCTGCATCATTCAGTGGTAGAGGTGTAAATAGTCATTCCGAGTGGACTCAGTGTGAAATGGTTAACTGTAGCGACTCAGATTTCCTTACAGAGGTGGTGAATGGAACTATAAATTAGCTATTTTATTTACTATGCAAAATCTGATGGAAAAACAGTGGAATATATAATAAATATATTTAACATTATAAATACAATTATAAAACAATTTACATAGTAAACATACCAATAATATCAATGACATTTTATTCATTCTTGAAGTGAAGTTTCATGTGTGAAGTTTAAGTGTTTATATGATGAGGATAAAATGGTGGCAAATCTGTATTCATTTATGAATTAAACATATTAATACGATTTTTTCACTATCGACCCCCAGTGACACTCCACGTGTCTGAGTGTTTATATGGATGTTGAAGATGGTAAAGTAGTGATTCTGAACGATATCACTTTTCTTTGGGGACTATTCTGCCTCAAGATACCTTGCACGCACCACTCTACCATGAAATTTAGTTTTCGGACCAAAATCTTAAAACTCTCATAAAACAACGTCTCATTTGGTGGAATAACTTTCTGCACGGAGATTTTACATGGAGACATCTGGTTCCATTCCCGTCCACTATGAACAGTTCTGGCTCGGTTTGGCACCAAACCCACTCAGAATGGCTTGGTTTGCGGTTAAGAGTTTAAAGATGCAGGGATGTGTGTGTAGATGTGTTTAGAGCTGCAGTGAGTGTGTGTGGGGGCTGTAATGGAGAGGTGTTTGGTGAATGAATGAGGACTCTGATATGAGCCGGTTCGTATTTTCGCGGTTTAGCTACTGACGCTAAACAAAAACAGACAAATTCTGTCCTCCTGGCTTATTTCAACACACAAAGACCACAACAGCACGGTCACGTACCACTTTAAACTCCTCTAATCGAAGTCAGACCGCGAATGTTTAGTTAAAACGCATTATTTTGCTATTTTTGTGGAAAATTTAAAAATGTAAACAATCGTGGCCTCCTGAGGAAGCAAAACATTGAAGCCTGACGGACACACGGAGAAATTTCTCGTCTAGCTTCAAATAACGCGTCCGTGAGGCCCAACCGAGGCGATAATCGGCTCGTTTAATGTCCTCTGAAGCCTGAAGAAGCGACGTTTATTATTATTATGATTATTTTTATTTATAAATACTTACAAATAATTCTTCTCGACGGCAGCGGGCCTGAGGCGGAGATCACGCGATAGAAGTCGAGACTTCGCTCCGAGACCCGGCGTGATTGGCCGGCACGTTGACGTCACGGTTGCTGTGGCAGAGATGCCACAGAAAGGTGCACAATGTGGACAAAATTATTGGGACGCCTGACCATTACATCAACATTACACTTTAATGAGATTACTTTCAGTTTCTGTGTAAATTTGTGCTCCATTTATTCTGTAGAGCATTTATGAGGTCAGACACTGATGTTGGACGAGAAGGTCTGGCTCACAATCTGTTCCGGTCCATCCCAAAGGTGCTGGATGGGGTTGAGGTCAGGGCTCTGTGCGGCCAGTCAAGTTCTTCCACACCAAACACATCCAGCCACGTCTTTATGGAGCTCGCTTTGTGCACTGGGACACAGTCATGCTGGAATAGAAAAGGTTCTTCCCCAGACTGGGTCCACAATGTTGGAAGCATGGTGTCCAGAATGTCTTGGTCTGCTGGAACATTAAGATTGTCCTTCACTGGAATCATGGTTATTGATGATGGTTGTGATCTGTTGCTGTACAGTTTGTGCTGGTTGTCCTTTGGTCCTTCATCTGTTTATGGACACAGGACTGTTCTCAGTCCAGCAGCGACACTGAGGTGTTTAATAACTCTAGCAACACACACACACACACACACACACACACACACACACACACAGACACACACACTGCAATACAGTGTCTGTGCTCTCTGGTGGTCCTGTGGGGGTCCTGACCATTGATGAAGGAGGTAACTGAATTGAATTTAGTTGAATTTAATTACTTTATTGTCACTGTATTGGTGTATACAATAAAATTCATATGCACTACCTGAACTGGCCTCTTATGAATACAATTCAATAAAGATAATTAAAATAAAGAATATACTATGAATACTAAACATTTGTACCAAAAAAAAAAAATAATAATTCCACAGCATAAGTATTACAGAAAGTACTATTGCACAAGAATGTAAATGTAAATGTAAGACATGATGCAGAGAAACAGACGGACTACTGTCTGTACCTATAAACTACATCCAAGTGGCGTCTCTTAAAGTCTGTCTGTAATTCTGTAGATAATGTAAAATTGATTACAGGAAAACCGCTACTTTCTTTTAACCTGTATATATCTATTAGCTTCAGAGGTCTAACTTTAACCACCCAAGCGGAAATGAGGGGAAGTTAAAGGGGTGATTACTTTGCCTTACAATGTTCATGATTCTGTGCTAAATCATTATCATTATCTTTATCATTATGTGCAATAGTTTATTATGTACACTTGTCTTATTATGTGCAATATCACTACTAATGTCATTTTAATGTGCAATACAGACTCTTGTATAGACAAAAACTCCAAACCACTATTAGTGTTAATTAGTAAACTACTCCAGCAGCAATTTATTTATTTATCTATATTATTTAAATCCACCTCTTACTGATCACAGAATTTTGTATATAGTACAGTGTATTTAGAAAAAAGTATTTTCAGAGTACATTCTGAAGAGCTTCACTTTATTTGATTATATTCTGTTTTGTATTGTACTTGTCTCTGTGTCTCTGTGTGTCTGTCCAGTCATAGAATAAGCTGTTTTTTCGGGATCTATAATATTTTCTGATTCTGATTCTGATAATGCTACCACTGCCTCAGTGAAAGGTTGTTGTCTTTTTATATTATAGTCATGTTGTGAAGTTGTCTACACCAAATAACGCCTGAAAGTGTAATAACAAATGGGAAGATCTATTGAATGGAGAAAACCTGTCTGTTTGTGACCCCTAAAGGCAGAGTGGCCACTGGGAACCCAGCTCAGAAGTAAACAGAGCAGTGGCAGGACTTCGCAGCCTGCAGACAGAAACTGAGAGGCTGGTTCAGACAGAGACAGAAGGATCCACACGTCTTAATCGCTGGTTCTCAGGACCCTCAGCCGCTCTCCTGAGAGCTGCCAGGGGTTTGTGAGCGAGTGCCAGCTCTGTTTGTCTCGCTGTGGAAACTGTCACATTCACTTAAAGGCAGTTTAGAAAACATCACCTATCGACACGCGGATTAGTGTCAGCGCTACACTTCAGCAAGTTAACAAAGATATGAATTTGCACACATAATGACTGCCTTATACACTCTCACCTTTCTAAATGAGCTTAAATCTGCTTAATCCTCTTAAAACACACACACGCACACACACACACACACACACACACACACACACACACAGCCAAAACAACAGGGTTATGGCCATATGGGCTCGGCACCTTTATTCCAAAATGAATCTGCTGATCTATGAAGAAGGCTTGAGGGGGTATTATTTTAGTATCACATGATATTATTGAGATCATCCACTGTTTTTCATCCTAGAAATACCACAAAAACAGGGTATTAACTTATGCACTATTGGTCCATCCTGGACCAATGACAATGTGTTTGTTTGACAATGTGTTATTTTGTGCTTTCAGGTTGATCATCAAAATCCATGCTATAAATTCAAATTGAGTTACTTGGTAAACAACTCGGCCAAACAACAGAGGGATTATGTTTATTATGATAAATAATACAAAGTCAGCCATGCCATATTTTGTTTTGTCCAGGATTCCACTATAATATAATGATGGAACTTAGACAAAGTCACTGAGTGGGTTTGTTGGCAAATCGTTCACTGTAGAGAAAATTCAGATTTCTTTACAGTGGCGGTGAATGGAACCAGGCGTCTCCGTGTCTGCAACGCAAATATAGCCAATTTATTTACTGTCCAAATCCACCAGTGAAGCTCCATGTGTCTCTCAGTGTGTATATGCATGTTGATGGTGTTAAAAAGTGAATCTGACCTAAATCAGTTTTCTTCAAGGACTATTTTTCCTCATACACCTCCACCGGGAGTGAGTTTAGTTTAAGGACGAAAACCTTCTCAAAACTCGAGAACGACATCTCAGGCATCAGACAGCACAACCATAAGCATTTCGTGGAATAAACTGTCCGTGAGGAGCTTTAGAGGCAGACATCTGGTTCCATTCACCTCCACTGTGAAGAATTTTGACTCTTTCCAGAATGGAACGTTTCACACCAAACTCACTGTGAACCTCTTGGTTTACACCTTATACACTTCATTATGGAGAAATTCTTTTTTAAAGTTGACATTTCCCTTTAACAGAGTTTAAAAACAGTATTAGTGAGTGCTTTGAATCGCATCATAACAGATCACTTTGCATAGTAGTGGATGGATATTTTACACTAATTAGAAGCCTATCAGAGGAGTATTTATAAGTAAATAACGTGCTTTGAGCCCAGTGTTAAAGATTTTTATTCATTAATAATTCCATGTTCCTAGTCACAGTATAGACACGTCTGATGTTGGATTAAAATGATCTGTAAAGCCATTCGTCTGTACAATAAGCATTTATTCTAATACTAGAATAAACATAACACAAATCAACACAAATAACAGTGCAGTGATTGTTGTTTGTGAGTTTAACCCTTTCCTGTGCTCTCCTGGAAAAAGGCTAATACAGATATCATTCAATACTCAGTTTATCTTTATATTCTCCATTAAACAAATGGAACCGAAGAAACCCGTGCGATGGCTGGAGAGCCCTGAGAGGATCAGGAACCAAATCTGCATTCTTCTCACCACCATATCTCTCGACTGAAAACACAACATTCTGACCCCATTTTTTGGTTCTGCTGAGCTTTAACTGGTAAAAACACACATTTGCTGCCCATAATAATGACGACAGATGCAAACAGACAACATAAGGACCTCTGATCAAAGCATCTGGAGCATAATTAGACACATAAAAAGAAAAGAAAACATTTTCTGAACTCTAAAGCGCTGTTAAAGAATTCAAATGGTTCTTTGATGGTTCTATTTATAACCGTCGCCTTTACACCAGAACCCTTGAAGACCCCCCTTTAAGATTGTACAGCTTAAAAAATAGCTTCATCGTCAGTTGTTAATGTAATTATTCATAAGTGCATCATTCAAACACCCCAGAGTGATACAGTTTTATTCGCTGCATAAGATTTTGCACTGTAAATGGACATTTACATTAATATGCAAAATAAGTTGCATGTTTTGTTGATTTTGAAAGTAAATATAAACGTATAAAATGTATAAATGTGTAAAACACATCCTTTAGAGAGAAAACAGTGAAATATGACATTTTTCTGCTAAATTTAGGGCACAGTTTCTATTTATTTGCTGGGTTTGAAAACTTGGCTAGAATTTTTTTTGTGTGTTTTGCATTTTACGTTTTCTTAGTTGTAAAAATACAGCAAATAAACAATAATTAAATTAAGCAAATAAACAGTAATTGTGTATTACAGTGTACAGACATTTGGGGAATAGGTACTCAGTGTCACTTAGACATGAAATTTGATCAGGAGCCCAAAAACATCTTAGATGCAGAAACACAGCAGGACAGAAGATCTCCAGGAGGGCTGGTGACCACTGGCCTACAATAATAAAGGTTCCTACATGGTTCTTTGCTGTGTTTTTGATGTCACAGAGCATTTACATATAAAAGGTCCCGAAAACACATTTACATAGTCCTTTACAGATCCATCCATTGGATGTTTCTTCAGGGAAGCAAGCATGTTTCACCAGGCGTAAAAATGTTCCATTCAGTAAATCAGCCCTGGTCCTGAAGATCTCCCTGAGGAGCCTGAGGAGTTCCAACCTGAACTGGCTGATGATCCTCTTCAGAAGTGCCTGGTTGGTTGGAGTGTTAAGTAAGGGGGCGGAGCCATCATCCAGATGCAGGTTCAAGAGGTTCAGCAGCAGGACAGAGGATCTCCAGGAGGGCTGATGTCCACTGGCCTGCACTCCTAATATTAAAGGTTCCTACATGGTTCTTCGCTGTATTTATGATGGCACCGATCATTTACATTAAAAATTCCCCCCACACTGTTAGAAGAATGGTTCTCTTCCAGGTTCTGAATGAATGAGCGAAACATCACATTGCCCAGGGACTCGAGCGACCGGCCGAGCCCCTCTCTGGAGCTCCTTTAGGACTGAGTCCAGACCTCAGCTGGTCCACCACCCTGCCCATGTGCTCCAGAGCGCGGGCCTGCAGGAGGATGTGGTTCCTGGCCAGCAGCAGAGTGGCGATCTTGGACAGTTTCTTCGCTGTGGGTCCCGCCTGGTATGGAATGGCAGCCCTCAGCTCGTCCAGCGCGTCGTTCAGGTCGTGCATGCGCCTGCGCTCGCGGGCGTTGATGCTCATGCGTGCCCTCCTGTCCAGAGAGTGGAGGCCTGTGGCGTTTCGGGTTTCTGGTGGCTTTCCGGCTGTGTTTACACTGGGGTCACTGCGGCCTTCTTTGTCCCAGGGATCTCCAGGGGCCCCGGGACCTTCGCTGTGGGGCAAGCAGGGGCTCCCCAGACTCCCCTGGGCAAACTGGGGCAACTCCTGTCCTCCTGCTTCCATTCTGTAACGTTGGAGCACCTGGACCATGAGCGCTACTTAACATGAGGAAACAATCCAGGGATTAGTAACCTGTCCAATCACACGCTGGGACAGAAACCAAAACAAGCACACGTTTCTACATTTCACAAACAATAGCCTGATGATAAACAATTGACATTTGGTTTCTTTGGGATTACGCCGGGGGACGGTAATACTGTTTTGGGAACAGATGACGTCACCATGGCAGTGCTTAGTATTCATGAACAATATTATCGCAAACAAAACTCAGACTCAGGATAAAGAGATTAGAACAGGTTTCACTGGTTTCAAAACAATAATCCTGTGCACAGGGATGCTTTTGTTGAAAGTGGTGGTCATGCTTTCACTCAGTGGCCACTTTATTAGAAACACCAGCCCAATAGATCCACATTATATACTAGAGGGCATCTCCTCCTCCTTTGTTTTTTCTGAAATCCGAGGGAGTTCACCACCCGTTTGCTGTAGTGACCAGGTCTATTCTTCTAGAAGGCTTTACTGTAGATGCTGTAGATGTAGATTGCTGTGAAGATTTGATTGCATGAGAGCATTAGTGAGGTCATATTTTGATGTTGGATCAGTTCTGGATCATAAATGCCACTCTAACTTCTATCCTAAAGGACGTCCGTCACTACAGAGACACCACAGCCTAAACCCTGTAGCCGACGCTCTGTACTGGGCATTGGATGTTAAACTTCGGCTCATGTGTGGTTGTTCCAGAGCATCCCACCTTATTACCAGTGCTCTTCTGTATAAGTTGTATCTGCACTATTGCACTGTATTAGCAAAGTGGGCACCGTAATGAAATAATGCAATGACAAATCTAACGTACACATTTCTCCATTTACCCTAGAAAAAGTCAATCAGTAAATATGTTTTAATGTCAAGTTTTTGTCATTAAAATTATGAACTGAAAACACTCAACAGTCACATTCATTGTTCCCAAAATTAGGCATCACCAAAATGTCTCTCAGCCTGGTCATATCCCCCTCTTCATTAAGGTGGATCAGACTTGTGGACGTGGTTTAGGACACAGTGTGACGTACTGTGAGCTGTAAAAATGAACTGAATTTCATTAAGGTGGATCAGACTTGTGGACCTGGTTTAGGACGCAGTGTGACGTACTGTGAGCTGTAAAAATGAACTGAACTGAACTTCCTCTTTAAGGTGACCGACATCTGGCTTCAGTGGAGAACTGAGTAAAATTGATTTTTCATCGAAATATTCCTTTAAAACAATGAAATCTGTCTGCCTCCCTTTATCAGTGATCAGTGGATCGGGCCACTAGGCCGCCGTGAGGGTTTGGTGAGGGTGAAAAGTCGAACATGTACAGCCTCACCATACTGTGCTATATTGTGGCCTTTGTGGCGCTTTCCACCACGGCACTAAACCACACCCCCTCCACTCAGCCAGCCAATGAGAACAACCGTCACTAAAATATACAGCATCAGCTCAAAATGAACCATTCACAGAAGAGTGCATGACAGTAAAACACACCACAAAAAGACTGAATTAAGGTGTTATTTGTTTAATTCTCTTCACAACTCCCTTTCAAAGAGAACAGGGAGATAAATTCCACATAAAAAGGGGCGAAAAATGTTGCATTTAAAGAAACTGGTTCTTCTTTAATGATGTTTTGATCCTCTGTTCTGTAAAGGGTCTTTAAAGCCTTTCTGTGTCTGTGCTGTATGAGATAGGGTGCATTGTTCCTAAATTTTGAGTAAGTGTGTGTGTGTGTGTGTGTGTGTGTGTGTGTGTGTGTTTTATTTTAAACCACAAAAAGACAAGGAGAGCACCTAACAAACTGATAAAGGCCGGATGCTTCGCCAAGAGTTGGATCATGTTTATATCATATATTCTTTTTTTATTTAAACCCTCCGCCAGCCTCCTGGTGTCCTCTTTTAACTGCACCCATTAATCCCAGAAAGGGGCAGTGGGCGGCTGATTGTCTTTCTGTGTTGATTTGATTTCTGTCTAATAGATGCTATAATAAATGACAATATTCCTCCCATTTGTGAGAAATGCCCTAAATGAGTCAGATTAATTAGTCATCATTTGCAAATGCAAATGTCTGTGCGTTGGAAATGAGACGCTGGCTGTTTCTGGAGCGCTGTGTGTGAGGAAGGGGGGGGTTGATGGAATGCAATCAAGCATTTTGAATTAACCAGCAACACATCTGTTTAATGGGGGGACGCTGATGGTCTAATTTGTTTTTGCTAACAGCATTCTTGTAAACATTACTCATCTCCGTGATCAGTATGCAAAGGGATTAGCGGATCTCCAAAGCATCACCAACATTTTAATCTCATGTCTCCAACATGTGAACTGCATCGAAGAAGGAAAATGCACGATTCACTTTAAAGTGCCCATATCACAAAAAACCAACCCCCCCCTTTTTTTCCCTGAATTAAAACGTTAAAGTGCCTAAAGACACACAAATTCGGTCTATACCTTCCAAAAATATAGATAAAGAGGTCTGTTTTAAATTTGTAGGTTTTGTGATGTCACAAAAAACCCAATACATTTACATACTTGCCTATTCAGGCACTAGCGGTTTAGCTCCCATTCATAATAGTGTTAATATTACTATGTAAAGTGAACATAGCCTGGGCTGTTTTTTGAATGAGGCCCAATCAGAACAGAAATCATTTACATATTTTAGTCTTAAAGTATCACAGTACAGTAACAGTCACTTTAATTCTATGGGATGAACATGGGCTGGGAAAAAACAGAACAGAAATCAAAAGCTGTTAAAAGAAATGGGCCTCAAGAAAAGGAATAAAATAGTAAAAGGTAATATCGAGGCCCGTCTGATGTAATTTTGGAGCACATCTATGGGTCCATTGAACCTAAAATGGTCCTGCAGTGTATTTTGAAATACTTTAAATTGGAAATAAAAGAAATTTGACATGAGATACAAAAGATATCCATTACGCCCCCCCACATGTCCACTGTACTGTCTTTGAAACTGATTTTAGAGCATTCCTGCACATTTTATTCCACTGTCTGAGAAAACAAATGGGATTAAACTGTACAGTAACCCCACAAAATTAAAGCCTTTTTGATGTTTGATGATTTTTGATACTGAAGCTCCAGTCTGGCCTCGAATGGGGGAAAAGCTCCTTTAAACACTGTGGTTTCTTCACAGAGTTCTCCAGGCGGATTTTAGGCCATTCGGATTTGCAGCGTACGTTAAAATCAGCTTCCTAACAGCACAATTTCAAGAACACAGCCCACACACACATCACGCCACACATCCCGTCCCGGGAGCGGCGTTCGGGGGGAGGGGGAGGGGGAGGGGTGAGACAGGCCTCGGAGAACAAAGAGTAAGAGGAGAAGACGGGCAGAGGGACGGGGGCCCTGCCGGTAACTGATATATTAATGTATGGAAATTAAAGCCGCACGCATAAGCGTGGCAGACACACCCATCTGCAAAACGCACAGATGCTGACACACCCTCACGGCATCATTTGCATATGACCTTCCACCTCCGAGGGGCGCCTAGACTTCTTGCCCTCAAGCTGAGGGAGCAGGTCGCGCGATCCGGGAACGAACACAAACACCACGGAGAACAAAACGGCTTCAGCTGGGCTCGTCGTCTCTCTCGACCGGATCTGGCACACGAACATGCCTCAGATGTGAAGAAAAGTGATTCAGTTGTGATTCATCAAAACAAATGAAAAATCGGCCGGAATAAATGTCAGTTGTTGTCTAAACATTTAACCAAATGTCAGAACAGATTTTGGGGAAAAACAGAAAATGACTGTAGATTCTCTAAACGACTGAGGTCATTGTTTTATGAGAGCAGCACCGCCAACCAATAAGCACTGTACTGACCTCTAACCTCATGATATTCATACACAGTACTGTGTAAATGTCTTGAGTCCCCCTCATTTCTCCATATTTCACTTCCAGAGATCCAGACTTTCTTGTATGTTAATGTGTTCTTGAGGAACAGTTCTCCAGGCTTCCTGAGGGACTTTCAG
>JBBPCX010000016.1:11528426-11539142 GCA_037974365.1 Hydrocynus forskahlii | reverse complement strand
TAGGAAACTTGTGTCTTTACACACTCTGCAGCCTGTCAGTAAAACATTTGTTCACATTTCTTTCATTTAATCTCCTCTGTATGACAAAGATCAGACAGTCTGACAGAAAATGAGTAGATTCAAGGCAAAATATATAGAAATGAGAGGTGGCTGAACTTGTATTTTTTTGAAAGACAGATACTGCTATCGATTGTTAGTAATCAATCTGATATTTGGAACTGATGTACTTTTGCAGTAAAAATGAAAATCTTGGCATTGACATTTAGAATAACACAAACTTCAATACAAAACTTTGAAAGGCCTTTAAGCACACGATTCATTAAAAGAGATCTGAGGTTTCTGTAACTTTTTTGGGGTTTGCCTTGGAATGTCCTAGGCCTCAAATACTTCAAACACTAAATTCAATTTAGCAGGTCGAGCCTTACGTGAAATCATTTCCAGTAAATCGCAGGATGGATAGGAATGACACGTATGCTTCGTATGCTTCGTGTTTCTCGTTCTGCGTCTCTTTCTCTCGCGCAGCATGATATTAGGGTAGAGCTGATATCAAAAGTGCTGCGGTAACTGGATTTACTAGGCCAGGGTCGGAGCACATGTGTGTGTGTCAGTGCGCGTGTTTAAACATGTTCTTCCGTGATGAAAAATGACCCGTCAAATTTCTCTTTGAATTTTATCTGATGCCATGTCTTTGCGGATCCTGCAGTACCAGTGCTGGAAGATGGGAGAGCTGCGTTTGCTGTCCTCCGTACTCGAACACGCCTGATTCAGCTAATGAAAGGTCATTATCATGATCATTAGCTGCTGAGCTGGCAGGTGTGTCGGAGCAGGAAGGATTTCCGACCACGGCGCTGGAGAGAACTGGGCTCAGGAATATTAGGACGGTGCAATACATCAAGTGTTAATTGCAGCACTGGTCTTTGCAGCACTGACTTTGTGAAAGGCTGATATACATGCAAATGACTCTCACTGACCATTTTCTAGCTTTTATTGTGTTATTTGAACATCTTGACGAACCTAAAATGTTTCAGAACAGTGTTGTGATGAAAGTTATCAGACAAACTCGATTGTTTTTGGTCAGTCTTCAGTCATGGGCTCATCAGTTTGCTGGTAATACATTTAAAATCATGTTTGAGTGAATTAAATAGAATCCTCTTGTTGGGGTCAGGGTGTGGAACATATTTGTGGCTACAAAGAAACTACAAAAATCAACCTTATTTTGAGAGCTGCAGCCTTGTTTTGATTGTTGCATAAATATTCTAATAACCAGTTAATTGACCTAAAATTGCCCTGTAAATGTGAAGAGCTTAAAGAATTTTTTTTCAGAAAGTTAAATAAATATTAAATCTTTACATATCATTAATGTACAAACTCTAAATTTCTGGTATTAATGTTTTTTAACAACATTTAAAATGAGGTTCTGTAGAACAACAGTGCTGTGTTTCATTTTGAGCTGCTGTAAGAGAGCAACAGTTAAAATATGGGGCATACTAATAAATATGCAGATTAAAGTTTAGACTGCAGCATCATGTTTTAACAAGTCGAGCTGTGTGTGTGTGAACTGGTTTCCAGGAGGACTTGATGGTGTGAAATATTTACAGAATGACTGTATTTAAAGTGAATGATGGAGGTTTATGGAGCTTGTTAGTGTGTGTAATCCTGAATATTACATCGTTCTTGGTAGTAGATGCTAAACTCTTCTGATGAACAGAACCGATATGGCTGAGAACGTTCCAGCTTTAGTGATGAACATGGTGGGCTTCAGTGCTGTTTGAAAGCGGAACGTGAGCCCATCCTGACGCATTACCTGCAGTGTCCTCAGGGTGAGGTAATACAGTGGAATGGAGGAAAAGATACCGTTCTGCAGCTTTTTTGAGTTCAGCCAAGGTTGTTCTTTTGATACCTGTTCACATATATACTAATAAAAAAATCAATGTTTTTTTTTTTTAATGCTGACAATAAAATGACAATAATGTTGGGGCAGTTTTTGGCCTGGTGGTTAGAGATTGGTCCCTGCAATCAGAAAGGTGTGGGTTTGAATCCCAGGACTGCTAGTGGCAAAACTGGAGGTACCCTTGAGTAAGGTACCGTCCCCACACGCTGCTCCCCGGGCACTGTGTTCCTGGCTGCGCGCTGCTTCACTTGGTGAATGGGTTAAATGGGTTAAATTAGTTAAATGGGTTAAACACGGAGAAAGAATTTCACGTTGTTCACACAGTGTGCTGTGGTGTGTTCACGCGTGACAATAAGGGGCCACTTTACTTTCCTCTTGCGAATGTGGAACAGTTGTTTCAGCCCTAAAACGGTTTGCCTGATGCTTTTTGTCCAAATCTGTTTTGGCTGATGTTCAGTTAAACAAGAGCTTAGACTGACCATTCTACCCGAGGCTGGTGGCTGTTTTGTCTGATGACTGAAACCTTCTGTGGTCCCTCTGAGCCTGAGAGCGTCTAACCAGCACGGCTCAACAGCCGGGACCTCCAGCAGCAACACACACTCTAACATGAGCCCTCCCCCTTCCCTGAGCACTTAGGAAACATGTTCATGTCATAAACTAACAAGACAAGCTTCACAAATAACTTATAAAACTGTCTTCTGTGTGTGCGATCTGGCAGGGTCCTGGTTGACTAACTCCATCTCTGGTAGAATGTTAGTCTAGTAGCAGCTCTTTACCCGTAGAGGCACTTTTCCATAGGGAGCCGTGTTGTACATGCGACACGCTTTGATCCTCCAGTGTATCTCAACCCAGTAACGGAATTTCTGACTTGGTTCTCTCCACGCAGTTTATGGCGGTGCATGTACTTTGTCAGCGTCTCAGTCGTTAGTTTGTATCTCCATTATGGTATTTTTTGCATAGACGATGGCTTCTTTGCAAGTGCATTTGTTGTCATCCCAGCATTTTGACCAATCAAGAAGCAGTGATGAAGTCCACCCACTTTTGGTTCTTGTTGTCGTGCAGCTCGGGTTCGGCTCGGGTTCAGGTCTCTTTGTTTGTAATGGAAAAACGTTTGTTCGCGGTTCTTCGTCATAATTTGCTAATATGAGGGACATGTTTTTGTGGACTTCAGAGCACCCGTGTGTGTCGCTCTGGGTACGAGCGTCTGCCAAATGCTGTAAATGTAAATGTACTGCCTCTCAAAAAAACCTGCCTGGTGGTCCTGTGGGGGTCCTGACCATTGATGAACGAGGTAAAGGGGGGGTAATAAATGATGCAGAGAAACAGATGGCCTACAGTCTGTAAATGTAAACTACAAGGTGCGCCAAAATGTTCGTTGGAGCTGAAAATAATGAACAGTGAGTGCAGATACAAGGTAGATGGACCTAATAAAGAGACGGGCATATGTGACATATGAATATGAAATGACGGAGAGGAACAGACAGAGATAAAGTGATAGATGAACGCTTCCAGACGCAATATCGCTGACTAAATTTGGCGGAGTGAAATTGGCAGGCCACCTGAACCGTGGTGACATTTCCCTGCAGCCTGGTTTGACGCTGTGTCTGGCCAATAAGGAGGCTGTGGACAGGAGTGGAATTAGATTGACAGGACGGAGCTGAGTCGCAGGGATGGCCGCGAGGGCACGGCATCCTGCCCGGTGGCGCTGCCCGATCACATCCCTTCAACCTCCTGGCGCTGTTCCATGACTCTGTCACCGGGATGATGGCACAGGAGCGGATGGGCTGTTTAATGTAGTCCATTTAATGTGACGTGGAATCAATATTCTGTCTCTCCTCTTCTCCATCCTTCTACTCTTCTGTCTCGTCCTTCCCCACTTTCCTCTCTTTCTCCCTCTTTTTCTACCACCTCTCCCTTCTCTCTCTCTCTGTCTTTTTCCTTCTCCCTCCCTCTTGCTCTCTGCCTCTGCCTCTCCGGGGTTTCAGCTAGAGAATGGTTGCTGTGGGAACGTGGAGAGTTATCACAAGTGCGTTTACGTGAAGAACAGAGTGGGCGATGGAGAGATGGAGTGAAAAAGAAGGAAAGGGATTTTAGGAAGAGAGAAACGGGCAGATATGTAGCAGGACGGAACGGCACTCGGGGAATAATGACTAAAATAGACCGTAGGAAGTGACAACATGACGGACGGAAAGAGAGAAAGACCGAGAGATATTTATAGAGACACATATACACCCACATACCAGCAGTAATAAGACTTGGACACGCTTATTATTATACAGGCATTTATACGAGTCAGTTGTTCTGAGGATGTTCAGCTCTGCATTTCAGCTTACATTTAAATGTTAAGTGTGTGTGTGTGTGTGTGTGTGTGTGTGTGTGTGTGTGTGTGTGTGTGTGTGTGTGTGAGGAGTGGTGACACCTGTTGCTAACAAAACCTGTATTCAAAAAGCTGCACTTGTGGGAAGAGAAGCCTTTGTTGAATGCAACCTTTTAAAATCACGCTTGGTTTAATAGTAATGCGCAACATCTGACCATCTCTCATGGGTTTCCCTCTTTCTAAGGACTTACATCACTCTCAGAGGGGCCATTGAATCTGACCTAGTAAAACTGCTCATCTTTGCACATGGAGTGATTTTTTAAATTTTTTTTTATTGTTGAGCATTGTAGGCATCTGAGCCAAAAAAACGGCTCGTTTGGGGAATTCATGAATAGTATTCTCAGTCATAGGTGGCAGCATGAGTGTGTATGCATGTAGGTGGGGTGGCCAGTATGACGATGTGATGTTGTTTTCGCTACAGATGGCTTATCAGCATCTATGCATATCGGTTTTAGGCCTATATAAACGCAGGATCAGTCAGAAGAAACAATCCAGCACTGTAACAAAGATATCATAAAAAAGAAGTAGTCAGTGCTTCAGTTAAGAACAGCTCATTTTAAAGAGCAGTAGTTTTTAAAGAGAAAATGTCCAGTTGGTATTGACCAGTAGTCAGAAAAATTTAACAGAAACAGGTTTACCAGCTTCACACATTTAACAAATCATAAGAATGTCTTCAGGTTTCATTGGAGTTCTAGTTTTGCCACATTGCCAGTTGGTATTTATTGTCATCGGTGAAGGGCTCACGGTGGTGCAGAGGGTAGCACAGTTGCCTGCCACGTCTGAGGTCGGAGGTTTAAATCCTGGCCGCGCGCGCGCGCGCGTGTGTGTGCGTGTGTGTGTGTGTGTGTGTGTGTGTAGTCTGCATGTTCTCCTCGTGGTGGTGTGGATTTCCTCCAGGGTCTCCGGGTTTCTCCCACAGTCTAAAGACGTGCAGTCAGCTGGACTGTGGATTTCTAATTGACCAAAGGTGTGTGTGTGTGTGTGTGTGTGTGTGTGTGCGTGCGTGCGTGAGTACGTGCGTGCGTGCCCAGGGTGGGTCCGTCTCGCGCCTGTAGACCCCGTGATAGGCTCCGGGTACCAGTGACCCCAGTGAGGATTAAGCGGTTACAGAGAATGAACGAATCTGTGAAATAACTGAAGTGGTTTCGCAGGGCCAGACACAATCCTGCAACTAAAGCACACATCAGGGTACAGTCGTGAGGGAATTTGGACTGTAGGCGTGGAAATTTAGACATTTCTATACCAATTCAATGCCTCATGAAGGTAGGGCGCCTCTCAGTGCTGTCTGACAGACAGCAAGGCTTTGAGACATACAAGCTATAATGTTTTTGTTAAACATGCAGCTGTATGTCACATGTATTACATGCTGCAAAAAGAAACGTTTGTATCTTGCGAGGGAAAATCAATTCTCTTAAGCCAGACTTCGCTGCAGCTTTAGAACACGTAAGTGAACTGGCGATAAAAGTTGATGATGGGTTACCAGTGGCTTTGCATGGCTGTCATTCACACTTGTGACGATAAATCTGGAGTAAATATGCTTGTTTGACTTAACATGCCGCCGCACAGATCGATCACCGGTACAGTGCACGCCATCGAGATCTCGCGGGAGCAGCGGGGCTGTACTTTAAAGAGCCAGGCGCTGCAGTTCCTTTCCACACAGCCGTGCTCGGAGATGCTGAGCCCTGCAAGCTCAGAGCCTCGGCTTAATTGGTTAGAAGACGCAAACTGAATAATTAGCTCACAGCTTATTAAAATGCGAAGTGTTTGTTTTTGTAGCGCATTTACAAATGTATGCAAATTATACAAGTAAGTGAAATATGTATACAGTGAGGGCAAACAAGTTCACACACTGCCGCTTTGTTACTATATATACTTCCAGCACATTTACACGCAATTTACACAAGTCATTTCTTTAGGCTTTGAATGTGAACAAATTGAACTTAACAATATATTAACTATATATTAAAAAAAGAAGACAATGATAGTGAAAAAGTATTCAGACACTATAATAAAATGTCCATGAAAAAAATCAGATGTGGAAATTGCGTCTGTTGTCAAAAGAAGAGTTGTTTCGTCATTGGTTGGAAAGATTTCACAACGCAAGTAGTATTAAATAACACTGGAATGGAGAAAGCTAACAGAGATCCACATCTTAAACGTCTGTGTAAGTACAACTGGTTCCATCATCTGTAATTAGGAAGTAGAGTACACATCCCTGGACAGGAGCACCACAAACAACTTCCCCCAGACTAATGATAAGGAAGGTAACTGAGAAGCCTTGCTCTAAGTATGTGAGGTATGAAAGTGAGAACATCACGATCTGGAACTGCTTCTCCGCAGACTGTACCGGGGCATTTAATGTCACTGAAATTTGCCAAGAAACTCAACCTGAGGAATAAATGAACAAGAAGTCCCAAAAACATACAGCCAAAGTATTTAAAAAGGTGAAGGCGCTTGCATGATCTGGCCAATTTCAAAAATGCACTTGGAGACCGTCCAGGGGACCCTGGATGCCAAAAAAATGGGACGAAATTTTAATAAAAATATAGAAAATAGTTCAGTTTCTCATACTTTGTCTTAGAGATAATGTTAGTAATGTGTGGTGTCCGAATGCGTTTTCAGTTTTTAGTTCCGGGTTTTGTCTGTGTTTATGCTCATGAATTGCTTTTTGTTCAAATTTTACATGATGTGGATGTGTACACTCAAATTGTGTCAAATAACAAAACCCAAAGCGTTCATTTCTTCTCTCTGTGACTGATATGCAAACAGTGCGGAAGCTGCCAGCTCACGTGGGGCGCTGCCTGTAGAACTGTCAGTCTCGAAGACTGAACCTTGGTTAATGATGCTGTTTTGCTCGTTTGCTGGCAATGTGTTGTTTTGCTTGTGTTATCGGTTACACTCCAGACTTTCAGACTGCACCGAGGGATTTGGGGATGGGTTTTAGAGTTAAACCTGTGGGTGTAGCCATATTTCCAGCGGAATTCGTCACGCTGCGTCACGTCTGGCTCCACGAGACTAACGTCGAAGAGGCCTCTTCCATAAATCTCCCCTTCCAAAGTATCAACAAAGTGTTCAGCGTTAGAAACACAAGCCTCCTCAGTAATTTCCCTCATACCAGGACATCCCAGCCACCATCTAGCATAAAGCAGTGAACTGATGGAGACCGGGTCATCTTAAAGGACAAGGCGATGACAGGAGGAAAGCAGTCTGTCCCTGTGGGAAATGGTGTTAAAACACCACTAGAGCTTTTAGCAAATGGGCAGCTAGTTGTGATCTAGATCCACATGAAGCCTCGCTCCTTCTCTCCACGAGCTGAACCGAAGACGTCCCTCTTCTACAGCCGGCCGGCACATGGACACACTCTTTCAGACTCCCCCCCCATCTCTCCATCCCTCTTCTCCTCCCATCCTGACCATTCATTCATCCCTCCGCTCCCTCTCTCTCTTTCTCTCTCCTCTCGTTCCTACACCCCTCCCCCAGGTTCTCTTTCTTTTGAGTTGATATTTCTGTTGCTTATGTCCCAGGTTTAAGTTGGCATCCCCTCTCTGCTCCTCCCCCCCTCCCGCTGTGTGTCTTTGTGTCTGCTTTAGCTATTAATGCCGCTGAGTGCTCTTGCTGTATTTGAAATGTCCATGTTCAGTGTGAGCCTAAAAGGTTAGGTTTCTTTGGGCCGAGAGCGGAAGCCGACCTGCTTTAGGTTTCTCCAGCCAAGAAGAATCAGGATGGTGAAGACAGTACGTACGGTTAACAAATGTTGCAAATGTTTAAAAGTTTAAAAGGCCTTTAGAGATCTGAAAAGGACGCAGCCACCTCTACGGAAAAATTGACCAAAGAAATCCGCAGTGGGAGTCATGCCCATTGTGTAATAGAGCACCAGTTACTGATGGAGTCTTCAATTATATTCATGGCCAGAAATCAGTAATGTTATTCTTAATTCTCAGTACCCAGATCCTAATTATTTTTCAATAAAATTATTTGACTACAAATGGAATTCCTACATCATAGTTCTGTATAATAATCCATATATACAGTAAACCCCCAACTATCGCAGGGTTTACGTTCCAAGAGCGCCCAAAAAAAACTAGTGAAAAACTTGTAAGTGAAAAAGTTGTGATGTGGTAAAAAAAAAAAAAAGCCTAAAAATGCGTATTTTTATAGTGTAAACCCTAAATATGCCCCCAAATATGCTCCCAAAACTCTTTACATTTCATTTTAAATGAAACATTTCATTTTAAACTTAGCTTAATGCATTACCCTTAAAGAAAATGTAAATGTAAACCCGTATCCGTACTGTACAGTTTACACTGAACTCCTGCAGTGCTAGAATGTAAATCCCGATGTTCCCCCTGTATAGACTGGACTGTAATTCATGCAGCGCGTTTTCTTTGGTATAAGCAGGTAAATACAGTAATAAATTCATTTAATTTACAGTAATAAAAATACAGGGGTTTAAGAAGAACAAAACGAAAAACATGAGAACACTTTCAAAGTACAGCTGTATTTCACCGTCCCAAGATGCCTTTCTTTGTGTTCTCTCCACAGTACCCAAACATTTATAGTTATTATTTATATGGAAATGTAGCTCAATTTACGTTAATATTAATGTTTACAAAATTAGTAAATTATATTTTTCTTTATAATTTGGCACTAAAATGCATGGAAAATTACATATTGCCACTAAAAAAACTGTGCTGTCCGGGCCTCGTCCAGCACGTCCCCTTGTCCTCATGCTGGTTGTTTACATTTACGGCATTTATTGGATGCCCATGTGACTTCCATTCCCTAACTACAGAGGGCAGTCTCCCTGGAGCAGCTTGGGGTTAAGGGTCTTGCTCAGGAACCCAGTGGTGGTGTGCTGAAGGTAGGATTCGAACCCATGACCTCTTGGTGCAGAGGGAAGTATCCTACCCACTAGGCCACCACGGTGCTTAGCAAGGCAATCAGACACCTCAACGTAATGAGCCTCCACTGCTCAGCATCTCTAACCGCGCCCAAACATAAACAACCAGCACGAGGACGAAGGGGCGTGGCGGACGAGGCCCGGACGTCACAAAAGCAAAACAATACGGTGGATATCTGCAGTTTCCGTGCATGTGTGATGGGTTCCGTGAACAATTATTAGTTTGGTTCTCAGAAAAAAATCTGCAAGAGACTGAAACCGCAACTGCAGATCCGTGTACAAGTGGGGATTTCGTGTATATATTTGGATTATTATACAGAACTATAGATCATTATATACATATGTAAGAAGTAGATTTACTACATTCCAGTAGGCTTACTTAGAACTGAATTGCATAGAGAGAATTATTGTTCCCATTAAATCAGAAATAAAGCTCATACCTTTTTTCAGTCTTAGTCTTGGTTAACATTTATTCTAGACCTTTCGTCGTGGTGTGTAAATACACATGCTCCTTGGTTTTTGCGCAACTTTAGTCCCGAACTTTGTTCTATTTGTATATTTTTTCTTTGAAGCCTCTGTCCAAATTACTATAAGCCTTTTGACAGTTTGGGAGTGAACGCTGATTTGTGCCTTAAGATGGAGGTGCGTTGAAGTGTTTCTGCAGAAACAGTTCATTAGTTTTATCAGCGAGTTTGTTTGTTTGTTCATTATTGGACGATAGTTTATCACACTGCAGCGCCACCTGGTGGACTTATCACTCTTAATTTTGCATTTGATTTGATTTTTTTAGTAGTACTCGCACTTTGTAGTGTAACAGTATTGCTGTGGTTGTGAGTAATCTGTTCTAGTCCTTAAGCATATGATAGTCAAGTATCACTCCGTAACACTGTGCACTGTATAAACTATCCTTCACTAAGGGATCCGAGCTCGGTACAATCCTGCATAACTCTGCATAACACTGAATTAACGTTGTGACCTGATATTGCCCTACATGCCTATATAACTCCATAAACCTCTAGAAATAACATTAATTTCTGTGTATCGCTTCATAATGCCACATAACTCTGCATAATGCTGCCTAACTGTGCTTCTACTGCTGCTGCTAAAGTGTGTGTACTGTATGCATGTGGCTGTCTTTGTTGTCTGTATCCTTTTGTTTCTTTCTTGACTTTTTTTTCTCTCTCTTTCTCTCTCTCCCTGTGTCTATCTCTATCTTCCCCTCCTCGCTCTCTCTCTCTCTCTCTCTCTCTCGCTCTCTCTCTCTTTCTCTCTCTCTCTCTCTCTCTCTCTTTCTGTCAGGTCACCATCCTATTCCACCTGTACTACTACTTGTACCAATCCTACCACCACCACTACTGCTACTTCTCCTGCTACTACTACTACCTCTCTCCACACCAGTCTGACCGCAAACAGCCACTCGACCCACCACCAGTACTGCTGCCCCGCGCGGCTGCTTCTGCCCAAGCCACCATGCGCCCTCCCCCCTGCCCGGCATCCGGAGCAGGCAAGGTAATGGCCAGCAGCCCCCCTCCCAAACCCAGCCCCCCC
>JBBPCX010000016.1:11468871-11479027 GCA_037974365.1 Hydrocynus forskahlii | reverse complement strand
GTCAGGTTCAGGGACTGGACTGGAAATGAGGGTCTCTGAAAGTCCTTCAGGAAGCCTGGAGAACTGTTCCTCAAGAAAAAGAAAGTCTGGATCTCTGGAAGCAAAATGTGAAGAAATGAGGGGGTTCAAGACTTTTGCACAGTACTGTATGTTAAAAAGGCATTTTAATTCCTGATTTGATCAAGCTTGCGACAAGACAATAGTTCTGCATTACAAATGGTTGCTATAATCTTCCCGAACACAACATGGTGCCGATTATCCTAATTAGGTTGACGTTTCTAGAGATTTTAAAAATAGGACCAGTTTAGTTGGCATTAAGACAGTGCTAAAAGTACAGCCAGAAATCTGTAAAACCCTAAGCACAGTTGCTGTAAACGGTGGCTGTACGTGACCAACGATGCGTGGCGGTTGCCATGGTGATCGCATTTGAGATGGAAACAATGTTTCTCAGTATATTGATTTTCATCAGTTTTGAGGTTTGTTGTAGATGACTGGGTTCTCCACCACTGACCAACACTGGAAGAAGTGAATTCGTGATGGAATGTATCTGCTGCTGCTGGCAGGGTTGACCATTATTACTATTAATTGACTAACTAGCTCAGTTGAAACGTGTAGCATCTCCTGTTCTAATGTAAACACAGCATAATGCTGGCTTTACACCGTAAAACTTCAGAGCAACTAACATGGCCTGAAACCAAATTTTACTTGGGTTACATGAACTGGAGTGTCCTGCAAAATTCAGCCACTGCCATCTTTCAAATGTTTACAGATGTCTACAGCGGAACTCTGTAAGGAAAGAAAAGAACTGACCTTATAATGATTGCACTAATAATAGACATTCAGTGAATTAAGCACAGCCTACCGAGTCCCTAACCCACTCAAAACAAACCACCAGATCACAGAACCTTGTAAAGTCTCCAGAATCTGTTGGATTTGTGGTTCAGATCACGTCAATTTTTCCTTCAGGAGGACGACTGATATCTACCGTTCACAAATTCAGCCGCTGCAGTTTCATCTGACACCTTCGAGAAATTTGATCTCAAACAGTGGCTCATTTATCGTACAGGTTCAATTAATAAAACTAGAAAAGGCTTGATTGCTTAAGTGACGTGCAAGTTTGGCCGCAGGACATGGTCGTGATATTTCTCAGTGATCACTTTCTGATGTGATTAATGGGAACAGATTGAAATAACCAGTGAAGACACATTTTAAATGCTGTGGATGGAAAAAGTACAGTAACTTTTGACTGTAGGTGGAATACTGATTAAATAATAAACAGTGCTGTTTCGTTTTAAAGCACGTAATGAGTACTGACTAACGTGTGATGAATAACGAAGTCATGATGAATAACACACTGCCCAACCCTAGTTTTCATTTTGCCTGTTATATGATCCGTGTCAGCAAACAAATGGCGGCAGCATTAATTAACACCTGGCCTAACGAGCCAGCCAATCAGTCTCGACCCCTTCGTTATTGAACGTGCATCTCGGAGCAAGTGCCTCTGTTGGGGCTAATTGGACCATTGATTTTTCAGAGACTTAACATACAGACTAGAGGTTGACCGATATATCTCCCGCCTCCAAGTACAGCAGTGTTTTACCACCTCAAGACGCGCTTTCTATATTTATACAGTTATATTTTATATGGAAATGTAGCTGAATTTATGTTCATATTATAAACATTTGTGTTTCCTGCACGACAACCTGCAGCTCTTAAACTGGGAATGCTAAGAACTTTCAGTGAGGGTTGGATGGGGCGAAGAAGTCTCAGGGACTGGATTAAGAGATTAAAAGATTATTTGCACTCTCCTTTTTGTATTGTTTACAATTTTATCTTCACTCAGGAATAGTTTGTAACCTGAAAACATTGTTTTGTTTACAAATTATTAGTCAGGTTCAAATGTTATATATTTATTTATTGTTTAGACATTTACAGTTTTATTTACGTTATTTATGTTTATTTGTTTAGTCAGTGTTAAATACACATTGAGATTTTGTGTATTTTCTTATTATTAGTAGCATAATATGTTACTACACAAACAGGGGAAATGTCTAATTATTGGCCAAAAAAATATCGGGAGCATTTATCGGCCATCGGCTGACCCTGACTTCTAAATATCGGCATCGGCTTTAAAAAAAAAAACATATCGGTCAACCTCTAATACAGACCTAATTAAATGTAGTCAAGAACCACAGATGGATAAAAGATGAGTGGGGGGGTTGCCTTAAAAGTTGGGAAAGTTAAAGACGATAATGCTACAAGTGCTCGGTTAGTAGATCTATGTCACACAGTGAGATTTGTAATGATCTTATAAGAATTCTGAAATCGCACAGTATGTATAAGGTAGGTGTTATCGAGAAATCCTGATTTGTGGAATAACCGCCCCTGTTATTTGTGAATGACCTGCGTTTATAAAAGCCATGTGTGTTACTGTTATAAAACTTTACATTAAACCTCCATGTGTGTAGCTGAAGACTGTTTTGTGTGTATTGCAGTGAAACTGTGGCACTAAATGTTAGTATCAAGGCTTTATTTATGCCACGTTGTATTCGGCCCCTCTTTGAAATGGTCTAAACTGTCTCTCTAGCGCAAACAGAACTGAAATAAATGCTTGAATCATCGCCTTAAGCTCAGTCAGCCCAGTATTGTCAGATCTCCTACACTTACCTTGTGCCTCTCACACTCGTCCCCGACACAGACCTTCAGAACTCCAGGGCCCTGAGTTTCACCCCGACTGTGCAGCTTTTGCTCACTGGCTGTTCTTGTTGCTTTCTCCTCCTCCCCCCCCCTCCCCCTTTTTTGTGTTTTTAAGTTTCACCCCCCCTCCCTCCCTTCTCTTCCCTCTTTTCACCTTTGCAGAAATCCAGAGGTGTGTCAGCTTGACTAAACAAAATACGGGAGAGGGAAATTTTTAAAAGAGGGGAAAAGAAATAACACAGTTTGGCAGAAAGGTGGGGGGGGGGAAAATAAGCTTGAGGCCAAAGAAAGTCATACATAAGGTAGAAAACCTGTAAGCCAGGCTGAAACAAGTGTGGAAAATTTGTATGGGAAAATAATGGGCAGTCCCTGGAAAGGCTTTGTAGAGTTTACCTTGCCTGCGTCGCCTCCTGCTGCGTTTGTTAGCGCTGACCTGAGCAGCACCTCCCCCGTCGGGCTCAGCCTGTCTCCGTACGGCCGATCCGTAAGTGCCACCCGTCTGCCTCTCCACCCACCGCCCTCCCTCTCTCTCCCTCTCTCTGTCTGTCTCTCTCTCGTCCCCTCCCTCCTCCCCGAACCCGACCTGTCCTTCCATCAGACACCCCACTTCCGTCCCTCTCTGCACCGTCCGGCTTAACCTCTCCATAACCCACCCAGTCACCGGGCTCAGAGACTAGCTTCGGCTCAGAGAGGTGGCAGGCAAGGCCAGGGACGCGGTCTGGAGGACTAAAACGTTCGCAGTACAGTCGACCCTCGAAATCCGCGGGGGTTACATTACAAGAGCACCCGCGAGTTGTGGAAAAAATGCAAATTTGTGATGTGGTTTAAAAAAAAAAAAAGGAAAAAAAAGCTTATTTTTATAGTGTAAACCAGGGGTGTGGAACTCCGGTCCTGGAGGGTCGCGGTCCAGCGGGTTCTGGCGATTTCCCTGCTCAGAAACACCTGGTTCACCTCACCAGTTAACTGTCAGGTTTGGTGAATGTGTTTGAGGAGGAGAACCGTCAAACTGTGCTGGAGGACTGACCCTCCAGGACCGGGCCTCGACTCCCCCGGTCTTAAACCATAAATATGCCCCCAGATATGCTCCCAAAATGCTTTGCTTTTTATTTTTAACTCGGCTTAATACCTTACCCTTAAAGAAAAAAAATGTAAAGGTAAACCAGAGAAACTGTTCTGCTGCAGGAATGCTGGACTGCAGCTGTCAGAGTTGCGTCACAGGGCAGCAGCCAATCAGCAACAAGGAGAAATTAATAAGGTTCTCGGATTGGCTACTTTTACTGCCTCAGAGTACAGCGGTGTTTCGCCATCATGAGTCATGTTTTTGTATACGGTTGCTTTGTGTTCTCTCGACAGTACTAAAAGTTATATTTTATATGGAAATGTATGTTTTTTGTTAGTTAGTAAATTGTTTTTCTTAATTTTGCACTGAAATGCATAAAATTGTGCATTAAAAAAATGCAGAGGATATTTGCAGGGGTATCCGTGAATAATTATTAGTTCGGTTCTAAGGGGGGGGGGGGGAAATCGCGAGGGTCGACTGTATTCGCTTCCAAAGTCTAAAGCCAGCTCTTAACAGTCCGTGAGAACTTTGGTGTTGAAGACCAGCCTGTTCTAATTTGAGTTATGATGTTATAACTGTTGTTGCCTATTAGATATACTGCTGTCCCCAATTTCCACTGTCTGAACCAGCTGTTCCGTGTATTAAAGCCCACGCTTAACCCTTAGATCCCTAAAGGTATTTTTCCCATTTATGCATTACTTGTTACTTTTCTTATATTTAAAGCCTTAATGTGAAGCACAACACGGCTAATATGATAAAGTATGTTTTTATAATTTGGCCGACTGTTTGGACACAACTGACACAAAACACAAATCAAAATCTGTGTGTAAAAAAAATAAATAACAATTTTACTGTAAAAATCCAAATTTTCACTTTACACGCACACTATTATAATAAGATGTTGAATTTACAATCATAAGTCTCTCCCAGGAGGAGTTTATGTATTTGAAGTGCTGTTTACACACACACCCCTCCATCACATAACACTCGCACACTTGATTGGGCTTCACACCACAGTGTTTTGGGGTTTTTTTGTTAGTTTTTTGTGTTTGGTTTTTTTTTTGGGGGGGGGGGGTCAGCTTTTTAAGATCAGAAATACAAATTTCATTATTTCGTCTCTTTTCAAATTTTTTTTTTTTTTTTTAAGTTCCAGAAATCATAAATGTCATGTTTGAGATTTCCGGTTCTACACGACAGATGATCATGAAACAAAGCACCCTGTGATGTGTGAAGCCTCCACTGTTGACCCAAACACACAGAAGCTCCAAATAAGGACGCAGTTCTGTAAACGGCTGTGTTTTAGCGCACTTGTGCTTTGTTTGGGTTCTGAGGGTTAAAGCAGTGAAATGTGTTTTGGTGGTGGGGGTTCTGTGTCCAGTGGAGGTTCTGGCAGTGGAAAAACGCTCGTCAGTTCACGTTCCTTATGACTGTATTTGCTCAGGCTGACTTTTCCCCGGGGCGTTTGGTTTAAATCAGATTTTCCGAGGGCCGTATCGCACTTCAGGGTTTGCCACCGAGTGACCCGTTGGTCGAGGCTGGTCAGTCTGTGCCCTTTTCATTTAACCAACCATTTGCCATCGTTGTATTTTGCACCAGTGCCTCTGTAGGCCTCCTCTTGTCACTTATTAGTTGTTCTTATGTCTTCCCCTAGCATGTTGTAGAACCAGGACTGTAGTTGACTTGATTTTACTCTGTTCAGCTTCTCATTTTCCTAAAGCAGTGCGTCTCTGATAGCCGTGCATTTGAAAATGGATGTTATTTCTGGGGGCGGGGTTTCAAGAACATTAAGCGTATTCTAGTATGCCACGCATGTCATTGACATTGAAAGCAAAAGATTTCACCCTGGATGGCAAATTGATAATCCGAGATGCTTCAGACCTTCCTTGTGTTTGGCATGGGTTCAACAGGTTCACGTCCTTTCCTGAGTCTCGGACCGATGGAAAAAGCTGTCATGATGTCAGAGTTGAGGCTGTTTCAGTGGGTTTTCACACGATTTACCGCTGTTTTTGTTGGTTGTCCTGTCACTGAACTGTTTTCCACCCCTCTGTCAGTTTCCTCCAGCCCTAAACGTTCACTTGAAGATGGAGAGGCCGTTCTCTGAAGCCCCCGCCCCCACCGTTGCCACCCCGGAGCCCGCCCCCGCTCCCGCCCCCTCCACTTTCAGCCAGCCAATCCCCCGGTCTGCCTCCGTCTCCTGCCACACCTCTCGTGCGGCTTCGGGGAAAAGGCATAAACGGACCCCCCTGTATCAGAGATCTGTAAGTGGGCGTGAAGCAGCGCTGCCCCCCCCCACAAGCCTGACTGGTGTGAAACTAACAGCATGGTTTGGAATTGATTCAGAAAATAATGCATTTGAAAACAAAACTGAAAGGTTTTGGTTTTGGTGTCAATCAAGAATGTGTTTTCCAGTTACAACCACAACTAACTGGCTCTACGTTCGGCGTTCAAGCTTCACTCCAGGAAATCAGAACTCTTTATTGATCCTGGAGGAAATGGCTTGGAATTTTGATCACAGCTGGTCTTGTACCCACGACCCTCGTTAACCAGTGGAACACGCTGGGGGGAGGAGGTTTATGATTCAAATGATCGTTACATGAACGATTTACTGGTCTTTCTTGGCCAAAATACGGGTCTGGATTTTACTTTATTGAATAGTCTTTTGCAGGAGTTCATCAAATTCCCACTGTTCAGCCCTAAGCTGATTCATAGCCTGATTAGTTTTTCCCTCATGTTTGTTGCTTAATTGGTGTCTTCACTCGGAATAACAAAAAGGCCCCGTAGGTGTTGCATGTGTTTACTGAGTGTGTGTTCACCTCTCTAGTGCACGAGTTTCAGTGAAGCAGCCAGAAGGTTCTTGTTTACTTTGCTGTTTTGTGTGTGTGCGTGCGATGAAGAATATCCTGTATCGGCTGAAGGCCTCGTACCTACAAATCCCACCTGGCCAGGTCCGAACGTCCCCCGTTTGTCCAGAACACCAGGTTACGCTGTCCTGGCCCTCTGAATATGCTTAATACAGCCGCTCAGGTTCGCTTTACTACATTCTAACCACTCTGAGCAGGTGTACATGAACCTAATTCGCATGCCAAACACGGGAAATCTCTCCGTTCTTGTGTAGTTTTTCAGTTGTCTTTTTTTTTTTTTTTTTTTTTTTTTTTTTTTTTGAAGAGACCCCACAAATCTTGACGAGCCATGAAAATTTCCAGCCTGTGTTTTGAACTTACCCTGGCCGTTATTTCCATATAGATGAGTTTCGACCCAAGCCTGCTGCACAGCAATGGCTTTGCTAATGGCACAGGAGTGGGCCTGCGGGAGACCGGCGTGGTGGAGAAACTGCTCACCTCCTACGGCTTCATCCAGTGCTCCGAGAGGCAAGCGCGCCTCTTCTTCCACTGCTCCCAGTACAACGGCAACCTGCAGGAGCTCAAGATCGGAGGTGAGTGGCCGGAGGGCGTTCGTTCGGCAGGTGATCTTTGTCATCCTCTGTCATTAAGCTCGGGACTGTGCAATATAACGTTTATCTGTATGTTGTTGAATGTTGTCTTATCACCTGCTGCTGTATCGCTTTGTTGCATTCTTCATATTTTCATGGCACAAACACTAAGTCACTTTTTATAACCGCTTCCATTAATAATCTGTTGTTTTTTTTAATCATTTCTGTTAGTTACTTGTTATATTTTTGTAATAGTTTACTTATTCCGTTTGCGCTATTACTATTTTATTTTATTCATTTCATTGTATTTATTTGTTTTTTCCCTCCCTCCTAACTCTCTTATCTTTACTCCCCTTGTTCCAACGTGTGTGTTTACGACAGGAATTGACCTGGGGACAAATAAAGTTTGTTCTTATCTTTTGCAATGGCACCTATCTTGGTAACACGCTTATTTTATTCTAGAATTAACGGACGCAGTCACTGCGATTTAGGTGTTTTTCCTCAAGATCGTTCCCTTAGTCATTATTTGATGGATGTTGTTGCATTTGCAACTTTTATAGCAGGAAGATTGGTGGTGTTAAAATGTAAGGAAAGCATCCGTCAGAATTACAGACACTGGGTCAGAGATATGATACATTATTAGACATCAGAGAAAGTTCGGGACAGTATAAGAGTTATTTGAAGTTTTATAGTACCCCTCAGCTGTTTTTGGATGGAACTTTGTAATATGTGACGTTGTTGTTGTTGTTGTTTTTTCCCCCCTTTTGAATTTGTGTATTTATTTTGTCTTATCTAAAATCAGTAGCTATAAATTATGTCCTGAATTTTCACTGGGTTTTATTTTAAATGAAGCCTTGGAGGGATGGGTGGGTATTGTTCTGTTTATTTTTTATTTTAAACAATAATAGAAAAACCTTGAAGAAAAAAAGAATGAACAGATGCCTCTGTTAAGGACAGGCTGTCTGAGAGTCTGAAGGGTTTCATGTGTTACTAAACTAACCCAGCAGTTGCCTTCATTACTCAATACAGGCTGAAATGTTCGACTTCAGCAGAAAACACCAACATGATCTGCATCCAAATCTCAGATCAATCAGTGAAGGGCTGTTTAACTACATTGTGGTCTCATAAAATTGCTTCAGCCGATATTAATGCAGCTATTTCTAGTTTGTCACTCTTGTGATTTTGTTTATTTTTGTTATTGTGTTTAATTTAATGCCCTGGTTTCCAGTAAGGTGTCCTTGAGTGCCGTGAAAGTTGTTTTTAAATAAAATGAACAGTAATCGTTTGGTATTGATGAGCTAGGCTTGAGAAAACTGGAAGACGGAAACGTGGATGAATATCACAGTAATAAGATTAGTGTTGATTTATTAACAAATGAGAAATGCAAACACGGACCCGTCCTGAGTTTGAAACTATGGCTGATTATTAATTGCCTTTATTTACAACGCAATTAAAAATGTTCCTGGATGAACCTATTATAGCTTTAAGTGTTCTCGGATAAGGTGAACTGACTGACTAGCTTTATTTGCTATTAGCAGCCACTACTTAGTTACTCCTAACTGATTACAGTACAAGAAAGTCACCTTTTGCCTTCAGAAGTTACCTGTGTTGTTTTTTGTAAGGCCCGATCACTCAGTCCATTTCTATTTGGCGCGGAGTATGTCTGGAGAGTTTTATTTTGACTATTATTGTCTCTGTGGTCGTGACATGCAATTTCCTACAGGATCAGAAAACATTTGTGATTCTGAAATGTTTTCTTCCTTTTTATTTACGTGTATTTGCCGCCAACCAGCTGATAAAAAAAAAAATGCATTTATGTGATAATTGGGAGAAACCTGTGGAAACAAGTCTATGGATTAAACAGTCGGATTTCGTCACTGTTTCTGTATTGGAGATGAATGGTGGCTCGTGTGGGTGGTGGAGCCTAGTGGGTAGGATACCCGCCTCTGGTCCAACAGGTCATGGGTTCGAATCCTACCTTCAGCTCACCACCACTGGGTTCCTGAGCCAAGACCCTTAACCCCAAGTTGCTCCAGGGAGACTGCCCCCTGTAGTTAGGGAATGGAAGCGTCTGATGATGTGACTGTCTCACGTTCTGTTCTTTTGTCCTTCCTCTTCCAGATGATGTGGAGTTTGAGGTGTCGTCCGACAGGCGCACCGGAAAGCCAATAGCTGTGAAGCTGGTAAAGATCAAGGCCGAGGTGCTGCCCGAAGAGCGAATCTCTGGGCAGGTGGGGCCTGACTTGCACGCCTCTCCCTTTACTATGCTGCATGGTTATATACATCCACATCCAGTTAAGGAACACATTTTCTCTTGGTTGTGTTTTTGTCTTCGTCTCATCAGTGTTCATGTATGTATTTATTTACTGGGGAGCTGTTGGGTTCGGGCTCATTTTAAACTCACTTGTCTGGCGACTTAAAAGTATCTAATTTAGTAACGGCTGCTCTGTACAGTGACCGGATAACTGAAAGTAGTCCCAGCATTTCAGAGAATTGGGAGCTTTTCAGAGCTCTTTTTTTTTTTTTTTGGGGTGAGTTCACAATGAGCTTGAATGTCTTTGACGTGTTGTCTTGTCCATTTATGTGGTTTTTGTGGTTAATGGGGCCGCTTGAATTCAATTTACAGCTCAGTGTATCATGTATGTCCACCTACATGCCTCATGTAATTGAGTGGCATTTGTAATCTTAGCACTCTGCTGTTGGCTAGGGATGTGTTTCAGTGTCTTCTCTAACTCGGCACGCATTTTACTTCTGCACAGGTAGTCTCGGCCATCCCCGGCAACCTGGACGGAAAGTCCGCGCCTGGTCAGGTTCCCACTGGCAGTGTGTGCTACGAGAGAAACGGGGTAAAGTACTCTTCTCTCATTGGAGTAAATCAAAGCATCAGATCTTCACACACCAGATCCACGTTCTACCACCTCCACCTTCCTCTCCACACACCAGATCCACGTTCTACCACCTCCACCTTC
>JBBPCX010000016.1:11057059-11070333 GCA_037974365.1 Hydrocynus forskahlii | reverse complement strand
ATATACGTCAGATATCCGTAATTCAGTTCTTCCCAGTCAAAATAAACATTACAGACATCCAAAACGAGGCTCTTCCTATCTACACTGAACATTACAGATACCTGAAATACAGTTCTTACTAGGAGAAACTTTCCTTTCAGATATCCTCAGTACAGTTCTTACTAGTCGTAATTACATTATAGATATCTGAGACTCTTTTTAAGTTTTTGATATCCGAAATGAGAATCATGACTAGTAACAACTGTATTTCAGATATCTGTAATGTTTACTGTAGATAGGAAGTATGTCGTTTTGGATATCTACAGGTGAAAACCCAATAGACATGAATGGAGAAAGTGACGTCATTTGTACTAGGAAGAATGACGCTTGAAATACCTGCAATGTTCATTGTAGAGAGGAAGAATGTGATTTTGGATGTCTGTAATGTTTATTTTGGCTGGGAAGAACTGAATTACGGATATCTGACGTACACGTCCACTCTGGCTAGTAGATGTCAAATCGGCTTGCCATAGGAACCTGCCCCTCTTTACCTCAGAGGAGACGCTGCGGAGAGGGTCAGTGACTTTAAATTCCAGGTGACGTGTGTCTCTCAGGACCAAAAATGGACTGTTCATCCCACTGCCCCAGTGAAACAAGCACAGCAGCGACTGGTCTTCTGGAGGTCAGAGAGGAAAGTCAGCTCCTCCCAGGATCTGCTGTTGTGTTTCTGTAAACGCTCGGTGCAGAGCGTCCTCACCCGTGACATTCCAGCGTGACATTACAGGGACTCCGCTTCTGTCTCTGCCTGACCTATACAGTGGCAGATGCTCGCGCCGGGCTCACCCGGGAACTGTTTGTTTACATTACTGCCTTCCGGGGGGCGCTATAGGTCTATTCGGGCCGGCACTGCAAGACTTCAGAACAGTTATTATCCATAAAAATACTGAATGGTAACATGTGAATATAGTAATGCATAACAGGGAATGCAACACATTGCTAATTTAATTGCTTATTTTATTTATTTATTTATTTTTACCACAAGGAGCTGCATTTAAACAGTATCGTACAGCTGTACAATGACGATAAAGGTATTTGAATTTGAATTTGAATCTCTGAGCCTAATGGACCAGAGGTGCTAAAAAAAAAAAAAAGCCCAAAAATCCCCCGACACTGGACTGTGGAGTGATGGAGCTCCGTTTGGGACGACTTAGAGTGGACGACTTAGTTTGTGATCCAGAACTAATTGACCAAAATTAGAATCTGACTTCACTAATGCTGAATGCCATCAAATCCTCACAGCAGTGTTCCTACATCTAATGTAAAGCCTTCCCAGAGGAGCAGAGGCAGTTACTGCAGTAAAGAGGGATAAAGTGCCCTTATTTATTTCCAGAATTTCAGAAGGCGTCCACAAGTCTTCTTGTATCTAGATCTAGAACACTATATAAGTTATTACAGAATTAAATACCGTTAATATGAGAAGATATTCCGCATTCATCAGTGGCAGTAGAATAAAACACTGTCATTTGGATGCAAAGCTTAAATACTAATAGCGAATATTAGTATTTAATATTCAAAAATGGATATTTTGAGAAAGTAAATTATTATGTCAATCAAATAAATTTCCCTTAATATATTTGTAATTGTGTAATTTATACTGGACTATAATCAGAAAAATGACCTGGATTTTTTTTTTTTATCCTACATGAAACACTAAAGTAAGATTTCTATAGTTCCCTGTAAAATTATGGCTGGTAAAATGTCCAAAAAAAGAAGGATTTGTAAAAACGGCATTTTTTGCTACTTATCTTTTCTTAAAATTAAAATGACGCAGTGTTGAGCATGATAGGTTTGGTTTTCACCAAAATATCTCTTGCTGCAGGAAAGTGTAATGATTATTATAGTGCATAGATTTACCTCCAATTCTTTAAATCAAAGGCGTCCCTCCGACTCAGACCACTCACTGTAATTACCTTCAGTCTCTCACAGAAGCTACAGATGCATAAAAGTCTTTTTCACTCAGACTTCTTGTCTTAGGAGGAACATCATTATGCTGTTTAGCCAAAGGAGGAGAAAAATCTCTCTCTTGTTGCTGTTTTGTCTTTTCTGTGCGTACAAGATGTTTTAAACATCCATCAAATGGAAGCACTTCACCACAGGGTCTGTTGTGCGGACCAGTTTCTTGTCCTTAGAGCTTAGGATAGAAATCAGCAATATTGTGCGAAGTAATTACCACAAACACGGGCCATTAACAGCATTCACCTCTTACATTCAATAAAGACTCTTTATATAAACAAATCAGACACTTCTGCAAACTTCTGCAAACTAATAATTGCAGTTTAATGCATTAAAACTGATAAAATGTGAATAAACGATTCAGCTCTTTCAGACTGACTGGCAAAAAATGGCCCAGAAAGCATCTTGAATCTAGTCAATAAAATGTGTGTCCTACTGTAAGACTTCTGCATTAATATTACGTAATTATTTAACCAATTTCTGAGCAATTTGTTATCTTGTTAAAAGGGGAATTCCAGTCATTTTAAGTATTTCTGCATAATTAAATAGTTAAGATGTAAACACACTCTTTCGAAGAGGTCTGAGAACTATTCTATTCTAGAGAAACTTGCGATTGCAGTGGTGGTGAATGGAACCAGACATCTGAAGAGTTTAATGCCTCTAAAAGTTCTTTCACGGAATTTTTTACAAAATAATCATCACGGGAAAAGTTTACCACTTTTTTTTTATATCTATGATATTACATATAAACACCCAAGAGACATGTAGGTTTACTAGTGGGTCTGGATAGTAAATTAAAAGGCGGTGTTTGTACTGTAGACACTGTGATGTCTGGTTCCATTCACCAGAGGCAAGCAATACTATAATCAGAGAAACTTTCCACTTTCAATGCTGTGTTTTGCTGCTTCTATTAGAGTTGAAAGCTGGGAGTTTGAAGCAGGTACTGCTTTCTACCAGTGGCAATAAGACGGTATTAACTCTTCCTCATTCTGTACGTGATCTTTTCCAGCCTTTATCTCATTTTGTTCTCATTCAGATGTAACTCACTTGTATGTTCTTGCATGTTAGTCTCATCCCCTCATCACCTGCTCCTCTCTCATTTTATTGCATTTCCCTCATTTATATGACACAAACACTACGTCACTTTTCATAACCACTTGCACTACTAATCTGTTTTTATATTATTTCTGTTATTGTGATTGTTACGGTTATTGTGTTACTCTGTTTGCACTATTACTACTAATGACTTTTTCAAACTCTCTTATTGTCTTTATTCCTCTTATTGCACTGAGCATGTTCATGACAAAATAATTTCCCTCGGGATAAATAAAGTTCTCATCTCATCTTAATCGTGCTGAAATGAGGAATCAGGAGTCGAATCACGGACAGCCGATGATACCAGAGCTTGTCCAGGATTCCACTATAAGCTTTCGTGAACGAGGCACCGGGGGCGGCTGGTAAGGTTTCTGTGAGGGTGGGGCAAGGCCACAAGAGATAGAAGGAACAGTGCCCTCTGCTGGACACTCTTCAGTCTGCCCAATGTGAGTAAGTGAGGAGTGCAGTTTGAGAGGTGCTTTCCATTTAAAAACATACCTAAATAACCAAGGTAATAAAAAAAACCCCAATGCATTATAGATTGGGCCTGGGATTTACAAAAAAATAAAATTAAAACAAAATATGATGATTTAAAACCTGTATGTGAATGAGAGGGCTCATTAGAACACAGAGGGTTGAAGCTGGGCTTCAGCCCTCCCACATAAAGTTGGGCTGAAGAGTCGATGTGGAAAATGAGGCTTTAAAAAAATGAGTTATGCTAATAATTTATTAACTCTGACAGCCCTTGTGATTGTGGAACTGGCTAATTACGTGAACATAGTGTGGTAAGTGTGCCTGAGGCGGGCAGCAGTAGGTTAGGAGGAGCCCTGGTCAATAGAACCGGACAGCTCAGCCCTGCTCCAGTCAGAGCGCCGTCTCTTCAAATCTAGCGGCTCCCAAACAGCGTCTCTTCAGACAGGTTGGAAACACACACACGACTAGGCTTTTACCACTCATCTATCCGCTAATCAAACTCCAATCACGACACAAAACTATCTAATTATGAGATCTGAGCATCTTTTTTTCCCCCTCTTCTTCTTTTCATAAATCTTTCAAACCTTCCTGACTGGAGCGGCTCATCTCCCGCTTTTAACCACAACAGACCCCTGGGTGCGAAGTTTAGGCTGTAATTATTACTGTAATGACCCCGGCACCGTCTACACATTAAAAGATAATGCATTTAAATTTATGGAAATCCTAATTAGCTGCACAGAAGTAGAACCGAGCGATCTAAGCACAGGCTCATTAATGACAATCTAACGCAAAGGAAAATAAACAAAAAAACAAAAAAAAAAAAAAAAAGAGAGAGAACATTGCGCTAATTTCCGGAGTAACCCCCTCGTCAGAGTTAGATGTTTAGTGAGATGAGAGATTGTACAAGCACAATTAACTCTGTCACTGCTGGGCATTGTGCAATACGATTAGACCAATAAAAGTGCTGGATTTAAGGGGGGGGCTGGAGAGGAAGGAAAACGAGCAGAGCGCTGAAGTGCATGCGGAGCACATATCTCAGTATGATATTTAGTGTCCGTAATACAGTACATCTTATATGTGAAAAGGATACATAAACATTAGTTTAGTTATTCTGGTGCGGTGTCCAAAACAGCAGAACCTGGTGAAGATATAATTAACCCATTCATGCTCAAACTTAAATAATAATAGTAATTTCAGACCAGATGGGCTAGCCTTCGGTCTCCACATGCTTCAGTGAGGCTTGGGGGCCCATAACCCTGTCTCTTGTTCATTGGTTGTCCTTTCTTGGACAACTTTTGGTAGATATGAACCACTACATACCAGGAACACCCCACAAGACCTGCTGTTTTGGAGATGACCCAATCATCCGGCCATCACAGTTTGGTCCTTGTTAAAGTGTCTTAGTTCCTTCCATTCATCCATTTATCCTGCTTCCAACACATCAACTTCAAGAACGGACTGTTTATTTGAGGCCTTTAGGGGAAGAGTGGACCAAGTCCAGCTTCTGCTGTTTTGAGAAATCGGCCAGTGAAAATCTAAGTTGCATGGCAAATCGAAAAGGGTGGAATTATTTAACGAATGTGTTTGATAGAAAGCTAACAACAAGTAGCAATAATCTAAATGAAAACATGTACAATTTCTTATTGTGTTGAAATGACTATGCGGACTTGGTCCACTGTTCCGCTTAACTGACTGTGTACGACCGTCACCGTCTGATAAATACTTGCTTTCAGATGTTTATAGATCTAACTTTCAGTGAATGTTTGCTGGATATTCATGACAAAACAGTTAATCGGTGATGTCTTCCGCCCCTTCATCCTCACTGTCATGTAGGTGTTCGTCCTCCAGACTGTCAGGTGGACCACCAGCATGTGACTCGTACAGAACGAGTGATTTATTGGTGGAACGTACTTCAGCAGTTTTCGGATGTCACTGTACTGCACTGGAATTGCATATGGACTTGGTTCATTATTCCCCGCAAAATATACAGCGCTTAGATGGTACTGATGTTGAAAGAGCTGATACCCAAAAAAGTGGACTTGGTCCACTTTTCCTCTCGAGGCCTTATTTGCTGTCTAGAACGTCCCACCTCCTGACAGGTGCCACTGTAATGAGATAATCAATGTTCCTCACCTCATCTGTCAGCGTTTATCGTTACGAGTGATTGGTGTATAATAGGACATGTTCTACACTCATACTCTAACAGCAGCCACTTGAATTCTTTTATTATATACAATTTTCATACTTTTCTTCACAATCAAAACAGGATTTTCTATTCTTTGGTAATAAATCACTAGACCCATTCAACCAAACGGCTCGACATGATGCCAAGATAAAGTGTTAAAACACAGATTTTAGCTCTATGGTCTCATCGGTTTGTAACTTTGTAAGTTTTGTTCAGTCAAGCTCATGAGAAACAGATCAAAGGAAAGTAAATATACGGAGTGTGAACAGTTTTGAGTGCAATACAAGGTTCTTTTTAGTTCTCCTTGGTTCTGTCTTTTAGGAAAACTGTGCGGTTTGGTAAAAGGAGTTGCCTGACTGTGATGTTTACTAGTCAATCATTAAAAAACTGGCGGCGAGTCATTATTTGGATGCTGTGTTATGAAGTGTGAGATACGCACTGCTCGGGGGGTTGTTCTGTTTTATCGAGGCTCACTCACAGTTACAGGGAGCTGCTGATGTAAACTGCATGCTGAAATAAACACACACTTTAGAATCTTCCCTTTCATGGTCGTCTCTGCCTCCATGCAGCGCTTTCTTAAGTCTGATTGGAATCAATTGACTGTTTATCAGCCTAAAGGCTAGTAGTTAGCATTCTATTCCCACACAGGAAGGAGCGTCCATCCTTTCAGAGCCGGGAATAGCTGCAGGGCCAAAAGTTCACACTCCCCTGTTTTTCAGAATTCAGCTCTAAAAAAGGTGATGTTCTCGTCTGATGCCTCTGTTTTGACCGAGCTAAACGATTGGTCGGTTTACAGTCACAAACCTGACCGGTCTAGTAGACTCAGTGTGGAATTTGTTTCATGCAGGATTTCCACACCACTGGGTTTGCATTTAGAAAAAAAAACAAAAAAAAAAACTTTGCACTTTCCTCCTGGGCACACACTGCTGTTTTTCTGCTGCTGAATTTCAGGCATTAACCACAACTGCCAGACTGCTCCCCACAGCGCCTCCAAGTGGATTTATCTGCAGACTAGTGACGTCTATATATTTAATTCCCAGTGCATACAGTCTCACAGCTCCCACACTGGAAATACTGAATATTAATACGCGTATTGTAACGCCCTCAGTCTGTACACATGTGGTTTTACTCTCACAGATATGGCACAGATAGATATCATTTGTAGAACACAGGAAATTAAAATAGGGGGCTCCCATGCCCTGGGAGAACACGCAACACACACACACACACACACACACACACAGTCACAGCCACACATATGCAGCTGTCTTTGCCAGGCAGTGATTGAGTGGCTGGGCTGCAGTGTGAGTATGCTGAAAGTGGTGTTTGGCTTTCATACGTATTCATTAGCACACAGCCTGCCGACAAATCCCTGCACGTCGCCGTGCGTTATTGTGTGTGTGTGTGTGTGTGTGAGAAACGCCAATCGTGTTTGCATGAGTGTGTCTTGGGAGTAATTGATACAATCAGCCATTTCTGGCTTCCCTTCACTTTGGAAGAAAGGAGAATGTTCCGCCAGGTGGGGTTCACTGGAGCCCAACATGCTTCAGACGGCAAACGTGCTGAAGGTGCTCTTTGGAGCAATTTCATAAAAGAACCACTTTTGATCCTCTAAAGAACCTTCCAGTGGAACGTTCCTCCCCCCTTTACACCCCCAGTGAAGATTTGAAATAATCTTGTGGATTTCTGGCCTTTTCCAGAGGCTCATTAGTTTCACCTCAAGGGGGAAATCGGTGAGCGCCACCTAGTTAATCCGAACAAGATACAAATCAAAATGGTAACGGAAGTATAACGTTGAAAACATGATACAGCAGCAAAATATTACAGTTCCTAGTAAACTGACTCATGGAAGGAACTGACTTCAGCAATGATGTTCAAGACTGAACTTCATGACAGAAGTGATATTAGACTATTAAAAATTATTTGACACACAGGTAAGTTTGGTTAAAGGTAAAGGTCCATTTGAACAAAGAGAAATATTCAAACAGACATTCATTATTCGGCTCTGGTTTTAAGTGCTGAAGGACATTTCGCTCGTTTAGCCCTGCGGAGCTGAGTGTCCTGAGACAAAAAAGAATATGAAGCTGTACGAATTTTGTGTAAAATAGTTGGACAATGTGCTGAATCCATTCAGTACACCTTAACTGAGTATGAAAACACTGAACTATGAACTTACTTTTGTTTCACTGCTGCTGTCTCATCTGTTTCTGAACATCTGTACACCTGAACAGTCTCCTGGCATCTTTGGGGTGTCCATCGCAAAAAGGGGCATATCAATGCGCAACACTCTTGTTTTAAAATTTAAAACTGAAATATCTTCTAGTCAAATTTGAGAAGAAATGTGCGAGATGTATAAGTGTAAAGAACCCTCCCAAGGTTTAAATAACTTCTATTTAATGGCATGTTTCTACATCAAGAAAACTTTTAAAACGAAAGGCTTCCTAAAGGGTTCTTTGCAGTGATTTCATAGCATATCTGTAACAGTGAAGTGTATCATTCTACACTACAAAGTGTTTTCCTAGAATGATATGTTTTAAGAACCATCCGGGAGCCCTTTATTTTCAAGAGTGTGGCTCTTGCTTGGCTTTGTCAGTATAAAACACCTAGTGGCAACAGCGCCATTGTACTTTGTCTGATCCTGACACCTGGATCAAGCTCACTTCTATCTTATTCCTGGAATGACTTCTCTTCTGGCCTCAGGAGAGAGGAGCAGGCCTGATGTACGTTGAGTTCAAATAACACTGTTGCCTAGAACTGATGTGAGAAGAAATGATCATATGATCTTCCCATAGCACGCACAAAATAAACAAACAAAAGAACTCTCCTCGTCACTGTGCTACTTTCGGAAAGCGCCCCTGTGGGATTCTAGTAGTATGTTAGCGCTAAGCTAAAAACCGCACAGGAACATTGTTGGCCATTCTGGATTAAACACTGACGTTTATAAAAGACCCATATGTTTTATCTGAAGCCTGCAACAGACAACAAATATGTTTTATTTTCTGTGAAGGCTTTATACAGTGACTCCTTCAGTAAAGAAGGAGTACTGTGGAGCTGCTGCATCCCAAACTATTAGCCGCTTGCTTTCACAGGCAGTGACGTACCTATAACATCCAGAAGGCCTAGAACGATGTTCTCCCTCATGAAACTGCTCCCACCCAAACCAATGACCGGTTGATTCCACTCTCACTTCCTACCTATGTTGGATGGCCTGAAGACCTAACCTGTGGGAGATCTTATCTACCTAGATACCACAGAGAGAAACACTCTGATTGGAAAATTTTCATTGGGCATTTCAAAAATTAATAGAATTGCCACTCAGAAGTGCAGTTTCTCATCATGTGCTAAACCACTGTTATTATGTGTGATATCTTTATTATATCTTCATTATTATGTGTGGTAGTATTGTCGTGTGCAGTATCACTATTAAGACAGACTCAGCAACTCCAAACCACTGTTTGCATTCATTAGTAAACTGTTTCAGCAGTAATTTTATGTATTTATTTATAGCATTTACAGTAATCCGTCTTACTGACCATATCATTTTGTGAATATGGCGAAGTGTCTGAGTATTTTCTGGAGAGTCTGATTTTACTATATTTTATATAATACTTGTCGCTGTGTCTCAGTACAGTTGCGGCATAAACAATTTCAACAATTTCAACAGTTTTCTTTTTTATTTATGTTGAAGGGCTTCATGGAGTTCAGCCACTCTGATGGGTGCATCCAGAGCCATAACCTGATCCTCCTGTAATTTCTAAAGATTTGTATTATTGAGGTATTCTTCGATGTCAGTATCTGGTGGATCAGTCTGTGACATGAACATGTTTTTATAGAAGTTTCTAAAAGCGTTATTTATCTCCTCAGGGTCATGAGTAATATTACCTGCTGAATTTTTTACAGAGACAATCATTCCTTTTTCTTTATTCAGTTTTAATTGGTTGGCTAGGAATTTGCCACTTTTGTTGCTGCACTCAAAGTTCTCCAGTCTAAGTCTTTGCACCATGAACTGTGTTTTTTTTATTGTTTATTTCATTTCGCTTGAGTTTAAATTTCCCTAATTCACTCAAGATGTGATTTTGGGGTGAGACATCATACTCAGCCTCTAACGGTTTAATCTTTTTCTCGAGTTCTGATATAATTGAATTTTCTAATCTTTTCTTATGTGAGGAGTAAGAAAATATTTTACCTCGCATGACTACTTTCCCTGTCACCACATGGTGAGATTCCTGCTGTGTCATTACTGTCTAAAGTCCATTCCTGTTTGAAATAGTTTATGAAATCTTGATCTTTAAGTAATGATGTGTTAAATCTCCGGTGTCTGGTTGGAGGTGTGATGTTTGCGTTAGTCAGAGTGAAGGAAACAGGCGCGTGGTCACTGATGGAGATGGGGTGATCAGTAAAGTTTTCTGATTCCGATTCTAATATAAACATAACCAAAAAATCGAAATGAAAACTACAGACATGTAAATCCTCAGAGAACAACAGGTCTCCTCTCTTCTGGTAATGCAAACGCTAGACACTTACTGGATGGAGTTTTCGATGCGGGAGATGGTGAGGAAGGCTGCCAGATTGGCCGTGTAGGAAGAGATGACGATCAGAGCAAAGAGCCACCAAATGCCCATCATCATCCTCGTAGCCAAAGTGGTGTAAGGCACCTCTCCACCTGGAGAGAAATACAGATAGACAGACAGAGAGCGAGAAAGAAAGGAAAGTGAGTGAGTGAGTGTTCATTCCCTGAAGACATTTTGACTGAAGGCGTAGTGCGTCCAGGTCAAGAGCACCCTCGCTTTGATGCTGTAGGAGGAGACATCTGAGGTTGTCAAACGTGTAGATTTCCAGACCGGTATGTCAAAAGAGCCATTCAGTAGCTGAGAAATGAAGCCCAAGTGCTCTAGTTCAGTGTTTGGTGAAGTCTGAGGTTTAAAATAAACAGATGTGCTGTAAAAAAGATAATAGTTTCTGCTCCATTGAGGGAGATGGTAAAAAACAGCAGATTTCTAAAAGGCCATTGGTTTTAACAGTCTGCTCTACATTTCCCCAGACGAGACTGTCAATGCAGGGACACACATACACCTAGAAAGGTAATTTTCACTATTTCCCTCCTTTTGGAATGACAGTAAAGACAGCAGAACTAAGAAATAACACACTGAATTATTCAGACACCTTGCCTACTGAAACACGACAAAACTATCTTCCTGAAAAGCACTCGTTTAGGGGGATTTAACAAATATTTGCTACTCTGTCATTTTACTAATTCTCATGCTTCAATTTAAAAAAAAATAATAAACATTACATTAAACCCTCTATTAAACCTAAAGCTGTAGTTTATATGTTCTGTTGCTAGCAATTGTTAGCTTTGAGCTAAACGTAATATTGAGGTCAGTGAAAACAAGCGTTCAAAATTGTTAAGTGACTCTCAAAATAACTACCTGAGTAATTTTTCATAAACATGCCTACAGCTGGTGACTACTTTCACTGATTGTCCTGAATCTTAAGATGTTTATACATCACATGATTTCAAGGTAGTCCACCAAATTTGGTGCCATTTAATCCATAGGGGGCGCTGTAAAATGCAAATCACTGCTGCATGACTGTTGCCACTGCCTGACCAAGTGAGCTGAAACATGCGTGTTGCCTTTTTAACTTACTCTTTAGGAGTGGTGTTAACGAAGACTCAGCAGTTCAACTAATTAAGTAAATTACAGCTGACGTTTGGCACTTGAAAGGTGTAACAATCATCTTGTAATTTTATGGTATATACACTAAAACATTCTAATACATTCAGAAACCGACCAGCAGGTGGCAATATTCAGGCTTAAAATGTGCTGCTTTTTCTTGTGCAGCGCACTGAGCCTGATGAGTCTGCTAAAGATTTTTGAAAACCTTTACATTTTTCTACAGCTCTCCAAAAAAGTAAAATATGCCCAATTTAAGCAATTTCTTCCAGGATCAATGACGTTGTTTGATTATAATTTGAATTAGGATATTCATCATATCACCTAAAGGTCAGTCTAAAACTTTGGAGTCTACAATTTTTTTTTAATGTTGTCTTTTTTACACATCATGGCTGCAGAACACGAATCAATACGGACAGGTTCATTATGACCTAAAAATCAATAAGTGCCTCAGTGATTATTTGAGTGTGGAATTATGCTGTGGAATCAAGTTGCGTTCACACTACACGACTGTAGCCCTGACTTTTCACTCACCAGCAGGTTTTGGAGAATGCAGAGGAAAGACCAGGATCAGCTAAAACGTGATTTGCTCTGGATTCCCAAATCGACTCTGGATCACTGTGTGCGAATTGGTCAAAGACGTCATCCGAGAGACTCGCAGATGCCTCACAGATGCTCGAAAGAGCAAGCAGGCTAAATTTTTGGACCTGTTGGCGAGTCCTACTCTGGTCTGGAAGGTGTTATGACTGAGTCGTGACTCGGAAAACCCAGGGGAGGAGCTAAACAACATCAACAAGCATGGCGTCCCCCAGTCCAGGCCCTTCTTTTCTTTTTCCTCCTTGTTTTTCACTGCAGATCTGCACACAGATCAACTGGATTTCTTGCATTTTTGTTTTTTTTTTTGCATTTTTGTAAGATACAAATTCATGTCTTGTACAAGGTACTGCATCATTCCCCCACGTCGCCCTCTTCATGACAAAATATAGTTTGGAGATCAGCGAGACATATCTGAGATTCCTCCCAGTGAAAGATCTTGCAACGTGTGGCCTCCTGTCACTGGTCAGTCATGTAAAATGAAAACATCAATGACTTCAAGATTCTCAATTTTAGAACAGCAAGTCGGGCAGTATGCGCGGAGCTGGGCAAACAGTGCAGAGATGTGAGCTCTCTGGCGCCACACACAGTTTCCATGGCTTTAGGTGATGAGCCAAGCAGAAGGTTCCTGGCTGAAACCTCATGTCTGAAGAGCAAATGACCAATAGCAGTCTTTGTTGTGGTTAAGTGGTAGAATGTGGTAGAAAGTGGTTTTCTGAGGAATACAGTGTTCAAATTCAAACTTAACTGCACTTTTAAACGTTGGCCGCGAGGGCTGTGTTATGCTTGGACCCCTTTGATCACCTCATGGGGCCATTTTTTCTTATACATCTCGTTTTTAAACAGATCCCTTACAACCTGATATATTCATTATTTATAACTCTAAAATATAAAATGGAGAATCTGATGTAAACATATACTTCAGGCATCACCAAATGGCGGACCTCGTCTGGATCTGCACCGAGTGATGATTCGGACCCGTGACCAGTCTGGTAAATTCAGGAGATGAAGTAATTTTCATGGAGCATTGTTTTGGACGGTCGTGGCTACTGGCCGCGGGCGCTGCTGTTCAGGTTAATGCGACAAGAGCGTTATGAGAAGTTCGGTTCTGTTCAGAGAGCCGGCTCTTCTGGCACGGCACCCAAAGAGGAGCCGGTTCCTTCAGCTCCCAAAGAGGAGCCAGTTCCTTCAGCTCCCAAAGAGGAGCCAGTTCCTTCAGCTCCCAAAGAGGAGCCGGTTCCTTCAGCTCCCAAAGAGGA
>JBBPCX010000016.1:10896597-10910885 GCA_037974365.1 Hydrocynus forskahlii | reverse complement strand
CTGTCTCTGTAACTAATGACTGTAAGACTGTCTCTGTAACTAATGACTGTAAGACTGTCTCTGTAACTAATGACTGTTGGACTGTCCCTATAATGACTAAGTTTCTCTGGATAAGCAAAATGCCCCCTTTACCTTTTTCCTAAACTCCACAACTTGTATGGACCCAGCAAGAAGCAGATTAAGGTAAAACTCCCCCCACCAGGTGACGACGTCCTCACCGCTAACATAATAGCACATATGAAGAGAGCATGGTGCTGCAGCAATGCACTCAACTAAACCCATTCATTTCTCGCCACATTACGGGTTCCTTCAAGATGCTCTGCACAATGTTCTGCACTTATGGTGGGCTTGGCCACCGGCTATATGCGTGGATCTCTGAGTAAACACCATTAAAACACAAAGCGCCTGCAATGCACATATGTGCGCGGTGCTAATTACACGCTGTGCGGATTTCATTGTTACCAAAAGCCTGACATAAATGGGCCACCTCTGTTTTCAAGGAAAAATAAATGAGAGACGATGCCTTTAACTCACAGCATCTACGCACACGACTATAACGCCGGCTTGAAAGAGTAATGCCAGCATGCTGCTAATCGCAGGGGGGCTTTTAGCTGCGCTAACCCCTCGCTCCGCTTCGCTGTGGCTAATGCCACTGCAAGTGAGACTGCACTTACAGAGCTGAGGCTGCTTTACTACCGCAGGGTCGAAGAGATGGGACTGCGCATCTAAAGGAGGAAAATCATTGGAAATTACTAGACGCTCACGTTTTTTTACCCCACACCAACTCCACATTTAGTAGCTGGTACTACTTACAGAGTCCATTTTTAATTGACCTCCCTGATCTGCATTTGCATAATACCTTCATACTCATAAGTTTGTAATAAAGTCGCCGGCTCCGTGCAGCGGGCTGCAGATGGGATCTGGGTTGTATAAATACGTAATTCACACATGTCCTTGGACTAAAGGAAACACTGCCTCGGAACTATAAAGTCAGGCTGGAATGATGAAATAAATTTTAATGATGTTGGGAGGAATCTCACATTCAGGAGTGGACTTATTAAATGTGGCCCTAATGCACCGAGCGGTCGTAATGGGCGCGAGTCCGAGGTGGAGGAAGCTCACATTAGCCGGAAAAGATTTCCTCTCGCAAACCTGACAACTGTCCACCTGGACTTTCTGTCTGCATTTCCATATTCGGGAAGCGTTTCTGCAGTTAACTGCCCAACATTAAGCCTGAATGCTGCAGAAATCAAAGCTTCTATCTTCACCAGTACAGATATACTTGTAATAAGAAACTATATACAAGCATCAAAGCTACAGAAATTAAGCCTTAAGCGTCAGTGCTGCAGAATTCAAAGCTATATACACCTATATACACTATATACATACATACATGAACTCTCATGAAATGTAAGTAACGTGGGTGCAAAATAATGACAGGTGAATCAACCAGTTTATTTTTGAAGTGTACAGGTTAATACATAAATATCTTCTGGTAATTCATAAATGTCAGGAGCTACAAAAGGTTTATTATGCCTGACAGCGGCACCGAAGGCGAAGCATATTTCAGCACAATTTAACCCGAACTGCTCTATTAGAGCTTAATTGAATCTTCACCCGTGCTAATTATCATTTTGTACTGTTCGTTGTCTTATCTTTATTTCTTTTAATTCCATACATACAAGTGTGAGCAATACGGCAAAAATATGATATATTTTTATGACAAAAGGCAATAAGGATTTAGGCAAGAAACGAGTAGGAGTGTCCCAATAAAAATATTAGTACAATTACTTTATGCAACATTTAACACACCGTGCTGCAGTGAATCCAGTTAAACATGAATAATGACACACTTTTTATAATTAAACAAGCAGTTGGTCAGTGATCGTTAAGTACGGACGCTACAATGTGATGCAGTGTGATGCGAATTGTCATAAATATCAAAAATATTGTTGTGTTGCCTAGCCTTACATGCATATCCAGACAATAATGACCATTTTGGTGCAGTGAACCAGTCAAATCTCAGCAGAAATGGATTTGTTTCTGATCGCTTTTTCAAATTCTGTCCACATGTGTGTAACTACATTCTCCAAAATGGAGCAAATTTACTGAAGTCTTGGCTCCACCCAAAAAGAATGTTATGAAAAATGTGTGTATATCCCATCCCTAAAGCGTCATACAATGAATTCCAATACAAAATTATGTGTAAAAATATTTTTAACTATAAAAAATATGTAAAATTACTTTTACATCAATAACATCAAAAGAATGGCCGAGCTGATTTAAAACCATCTGAGGTAAAATCTCATTCACCGAGGTCAAGATGGAATTCTCTGCTAAAAACCCACACAGACTTCACCGATTTAATGTATGTTCCTGTGAAAATGGATTAAAACGCGCCGTGACTGAAGGCGCTGAGGTCCGTATGTGGAGTGTAAAACGGGTCTGGATGTGAATGTTTAATCTGAGGCCTGTTTCAAGCACACTGCACATCTTTAACGCTGACTCTTTATTTTTGCCAGATGTCTTTTTCAATGTCTTTTGTTGAGGCAATCAAGATCATTGTGTGGATTCTGTGGATTCCAGTCACTAGGAATGGGATTTGGATGTGGGAGAGCTCTATTGTTTAGTAATGACTGAGCACATCACGGCAGCTGCATGCATTAATACCAGACTACAGAAACGACAGTCACCAAATATCTATTAATTAAAAGATTGCAGAATGATAAAATGAATAAATGCCCTGACAGGCTCCTGATGCTGCCAGAGTTTCTCCCATCATGTGCCTCTGGGCTGTATTTCCAATGTTCAAGTTAATCGGCTTTAACCTGTTAGATCCCACTCCCTATTTTGGCAGCCATCTTGGATTCTGCATTACAAATTTATAAAGCTCACAATTCCGTCATACAAAGTTATTATTGTTTGCGGTTGGACTCATTTCAGAGCTAAGACTCTGAAGTTTCATGTGCCAGAGAAGTAACATGCCAACGTATTTGAAAAAGAGCAAAACAGGACAAAATCCAGAAGTATGTAATGCTTGTGTGTGAGCACTCTCAGAAATCAGCAATCGTTATTGTCCAGGTCCAAGGATTTTTTTTAAACAATGGAAATAAATAGCCACAGGTCTTGTGAACTTATGTTCAAAATTCGAGCTCAAGAGAACACAGGCTTCTCTGCCATTCACTCTGTTCGAAGAGTCGCCTCGAGTCGACACGCACTGTCCGAGTGAGTCGACTCCCCCGCCCACCGCCGGACCCGCGGGCACTCGAACGTAAATAAAGCCGCAAAACACGACAAAACTCGCTCAAAACACAATAAAACAACTCCAAAGAAACTCAAAAGCACTTTATCACATCCAGCCAGCTTATAGACACGTCTAAAGCGAAGTGCTGTAATTCCCAATCGCTTACTTTTGAAGACATTCAGCTCGGACTCGCGCGCTCCCAGAGAGCCTCTTCAGAGCGTCTCTGCTATTTCCCATGAAAAACTGTATTTGCTGGACAATTATCCCCATCAAATGTCCTCGAAACATTCTGAAATATCCTCAGTATGGACTTCTGAGTGTTTTTCCTTGGTTTGAGACAAAAAAATTGACTTATAAATCCAAACGCTCGCCCCAGACTCACAGACGCCTCTGATCTCAAATCAGCTCTCGCCGTATTTATAAAGCCCAGAGAGAAGCCAAACCCACAAATGACATTTCGTTGGAAAGGGCTTTAGATTGGCTACACAGCTGTACATGCAAATTTCGGCTAGAGGATAAGTTGACTGAGCTATTGTCAGTCAAAGCCGGAGCACCTGATTGGGTCCCTGGAGATTTTGGGCTGTAACTTCCCGTAGGAGGGTCGGAGAGACTCGAGCCCAGGCTCACTTGAATCCTAAAAACCTACACTATTGATTTCTGATATTTTAAAACACAAATCACACAGAAAAAAACAATTTAATACTACTGTCCTGCCGGCAGGATGGCCACCTAGTGGTGTAATCCTAGTGGTTTTAAGGGTGGAATGGAAGAGATAATCACTTCTGGGCACGGAATGTTCGGTGCGTCCGGCCTGGTGCACGTTGCAGTCGGTCATATTGTTGAGACGGTTACCAGTACAGCACTTTCTCCTTAAAACATCCACGCTATGCTTACAAGTGTAATAACGCCACCCCCCACAGGGACTCTCACTGTCGACATGAATAAAAACAAAAAACACCGAAAACATCCAGGTTATTGTTTTCAGCCGCAGCTCCGTTCTGACACAAGAAACAATTTTCAAGCTCGAATGCCTCCGTCGTCTTCAAAACAACATTATCTGATCAAAAGAAAGAAAGAAATGTGTGGCCTTCCACTGGACGGCACAGCAGGCAGAGATCTCCGGGCCCAGATACGGGAAATTGTTTAGGGTGGGGGAGGTTCACTCCTCATTCCGAAAATGTTGGCGGTGGGGCGCGGCCTCGGGGAGGAGGAGGCGCTGACCTGCGCCGAGCACATCTGCAATGTAAAGTCAGGCATTAAGATCCCGTTTAGCGTCTTATCAGACGGGCAGAGCGCTGGGTTCAGACGGGGTCTGCTGAGAGAGGGGAAAAACACGGGCGCTCATTTGGGCCCATTTCACTGGGCGATATTATCCTGTGTCACGGCAGATCGGAGGGTATTAGCCGGGCCGGAGCACGATGGAGGATAGATAATCCTCTCATTGGTGAGAGAGAACCATGGCCCAGATTGCACTGAATATCTCTCGTCCCCACTCGTATATGTGCCTGCACAGAGAGCCTGTGGTGTCGTTTGTATTTATTTCTGCCTGCGCGACCCGACTAATGACAGAGAACCGGCCGCAAGGCCGAGCCGGGCCGGGGCGCCTCCATTCAGCCTGACGCCAAAAAGCACCTAGAAGTGTCTGCGCCGCCGAGGCGTGTTTATCAAAACACAGCAGTACAAATGATCATTAAGGAAAATGGCATCAGTGTAGCTTCCAATATTCCCTGATTAAGAGAGCGTGCCAGTTATGCCGTAACTCTTTTCACGCCAGGTTTCTTTATGGGCCTTTGGAGTAAACGAAGGTCCTGAATGCAGATGTTTAACGGGGCTCCTCTTTAAAATGAAAAAAGCCGAGAATTTACGGCAAGATGTTCAGAGCACCCAGGGTTCAGCGCAACTACAAATTAGCAGCAAGCTGTCAAACGTTGAAAGAGAGAGAGAATTTGCAGAAAAGGAGAAAAGCTAAACCCTCCAAACCCCACCCACTGGGGTAGAGAGCAACTAGTACACACGATATGAACACTATATAACTATAAAAAATATAAATCAAAACTACACATTACGTTTTACATATACATATATAAATCAAACCATAATGTTTCCACTTTTTAAAAATATCTTCTGGGCTGACAAAATTGTGAGTTTACTGAATATTGTAAGGGAAATGTGCTCCAACAGGTGGCAGCACCTCCAGAAAGGCACCGTGCAAGCTTCCCAGTGAAGAAGACGGGATGGAGTGTGTTCCCAATTCAGTAAAACTTCTCATTCCTGACCACAGCTGGGCAGATGCTCCCAAAGGTGGATTCCTTTGTTTCTTGTCTGCACAACATAGACAAAGACAACCAATCAACCTATTTTTAAATCATTCAAGAAGAATCCGTGAGTAGACGTCTCATCAACATCAAACCATTCAGGAACAAGGTCAAACCGGCAGCAGGCAGTCTGAGGCCTTGTGAAAGTGGAACAAAGTCCTTCTTTCAAAACTGCAGAAAAATGTATCCATGGGTTTCAACAAAGCCAAAAGAACGATTTTCCTCTGAACGGCCGCGAGTTTGGATATTAGTAAAATCGCTTGATCACACGAGGTAGAACTCTTTAATCTGGGCAGAGTTTTGTTCAAAAACACTCAAAAGCTACTTTATTAAACACATTCTCAACATAATGACTTCATTAACCCCTTCAGTGGCCAAACATTAGTCACACACTTCGATATTTTAAGTAAAAAACACTACTTTAATAAACACCGTGTTAGTTTAATTGGTTCATTAACCCCTTTGCTGGCCAAACGTTAATCACACACTCCCACAGTCCAGAAATCTCGGGGCCAGTCTGCATCGTTTTGGATGCAGTTACTGAATCAGGGCTGAATCTTTAAAGCTGCCTGAACAGATTCATCTCCAGCGGCTTGGGGTTTAATGGGTAGAAGAAAATGATTCATGAAAACATTTTATATTTTACACAGTGTCGTCAATTCCTGATCCCAAGAGGATGCTTAAACGCTGGCCTATCACTTTTGTCACAATAACAATATGTCAAGTTATTTCTATTTTTACTCAAGTGAAGAATTTGTGTGCTTCTTCCGTGACTAATTAAGGCATCTGTTATTTAAAGCGAACAGATGTTACAGAGAAAACTAATAGTAGTTTGAGTAAAAAGAATGAACATTCATGATAAAACACACATGATTTCTGGGTGAAAGAAAATCTTTTTGGGCGTCACAAGAAACCTTTATGTGTGTATGTCTCTCTCTCTCTATATATATATATGTATATATATATATGTATATATAATGTATATATACATTATAATGTATATATATGTGTGTGTGTGAGTGTGTAAAGATGGTATATACACATACATTTGTATATGTATGTGTGTGTTTGTGTATCAGTAAATACATACATTTACGAGTTTAAAACCTCACAGGCATCATAAGTGAAGTGCAGAGAGAACAGTGCAGTAAAAGTGTAGGAGGCGAGGAATTCTGAAGAGCTCAACTTCCTACCTGTTTTTGAAAGAGAATCAGATGCCTTACAAAAAAGCGTTTCAGACTCACGGTGTTGTAATCGGAGCTAAACCGGAGAATTACGATGCGACGGCAGCCTCTTTTGGAGCCGGGGTGAAGGTTGAAGTTCCGACTGGCCTTTGGAACTCAGACGAAAAGGAACTGTTCCTGCATGGACCCACACGCAGCCCGTGGCAGGCGGTTTTAAATGACCACCAGAGTCTCCTGGAGAGGAGAAGCTGGAGGACCTGCCAGCCGATTTGAACTGTGGGAGAATATAAAAGCACAAAGGAGCTGACATTTGTTTTTTTGGTCTGTAAGATTCGCGGCTTCCGCGACAAATTAACACTCTTCCGCAAATGTCCTTTTATCCGAAGTGGTGATAAAAATTCCTGCCGCGTCGTTCCTCTCGTTCTATTTATGGCCGGAGACCGAACACAGCAAAATCACTTTTGACAACTCAGTCAGGATGATTTGCACAGCCAATCGGAGTTCTATTTGAGGACCGAGCCGTCGCCGGCTCATTTTTAATATTCATGAGGGAGTGCTGTCACAACCGCAGCGCAGACACTTCCAGACCTGACTCACGCCGCGGAGCCGAGGCCAGGCAGCGCCGGATCTAACGTCTGGGGCCGAGGCGGAATGAGGCAAATCAAAGTGGCACGCTAAAAGCTAGATATGATGGACCAAATAAAATCTTTCGATGTGTTTTTTACAGTATATGTGGCACTGATCACACTAATGATACTTCTCACTTCGCAGCACGGAGGCATTTTCCTCAGTCCAAACACTCAAGCCTCAAAATTTCTGCATTTGTGAACGCAAACAACAGCGAGGCGCTGAGTGCCTCCGAGAGCACGATGCGTGTCGATAAATGGGATGAAAGTACACGGTCTGAGCTTTTACAGTATCCAGAGACAAAGCGCGAGCGCCGAGGAGAACGACGCTTCGGTCAGAAGGAACTGAATTAAGGCGTAATCCTGCTTATTTCCTATGCAGTGCATTAAAGTACACCAGGGTTTCTGACACACTTCTGCACAAAAACACTCTCAGTTCTGGATTCAGAGCGCCTTAAGAATCATAACAGCACCAGCCTGTCACAGAGGCCAAATCACTGCACTTGAAAATAGTGGCAATTAAGTAGAAAAAACTCTGTATGATGTATACATACATACATACACACACACACACACACACACACACACACACACCCACACACACACACACAGATATATACAGACTTTCTGTTTAAACTCCTGTGCTAGTCTCTGCTGCCAAGGAACATTCCAAGTACGTGACGTCGTACTCGGCCGGTAAAACCAGCCCTGATTCGGACTCGGTTCTCCGGCAGCGAGAGCCGCGGGGGGCGTGTCTGGGCTCCGCCACGTCTGACCTCCACGCAGACTTTATTCAGACTCAAAACTGAAAAACTGCCCGACGAAGACAGTTGTCGATTCTGTTTTCACAACATGCTTTACAATACGTGCTCCCTTTCCATCAAACCTCAGCGTGGCCTTGCAATTTAAAAGAAAATGGAAGGATAAGAGCGGACTTGTCTCATCCCCATGGTAACGCCACATCTGCAGCGCGGAAGCCTTCTATTCAGACGCTCATCAGCGACGTTAGTCACACAGTATTAGGCCCGCGCACCAGCATCAGCGGCGGCTTTATCCCCGCGGACCAGGGACGGCTCCAACAATGTGTGAGGTATGAAGATAAAGGCTTCATTAGAGGCAAGGGAATAAAGGCAAGCTACGAGAAATAAATGAGCGCGGGAATGAGGGTCCTCGGATAGAACAAACGTTCTGAAAAGGCACGTGACTGGGGTTCATCGATAATAAATCTTTCAGCCCAATATACCAAAGCACTTTATTGTTTGGGTTTTTTTGGGGTTTTTTTTTTAAATGGGAGGTTGAATGGCTCTTTTTATTGCTTGGATGTTTTTGTTTGGGCATCAGTGCTAGACGGTTTGGTTCTTTCAGGTAAATACGGTCCAGTTTCTGGTGTGAGTCACGCAGAGTAATGAGCAAGCATACAGTGCCATGAAAAGGATCTTTTTTCCTATTTTAGTCCAGCTAAATGGTTTTAGATCCTCACAGAAAAAAAAAGAAAAACACTGAACAGTTGTCTTGCTGCATGACCCAGCTGTGCTGAAGCCTCAGATCACACACTGACGCCCAGACCTTCTCCTGCAGGACTTTTCTGTTAGAGGACAGATTTCATGGCAATTATGATGAGTCACCTGAAGCACTAAAACATCTCCACACCATCTCATCGCACCATCACCACACCTGACTCCTGGAACAACGTTCTTACTGTGGAACGCTGTGTTAAAAGAACTAAGCTGATCTCACACTTCCACAGTTCTCTCTCTCTCTTCCACACACTTCTCTAGACCCTTCAGTCCATGGAACATTGTTCTAAAAGGCTTGGAGGATCAAGGTGTTTTTGTCAGGAACCTTTATGTTCCTCAGTGGCTTTCATCTTTCTAATGGTGGACTCATGAACAGTGACTGAGATGAGCGAGGCCTGCAGCTCTGTAGAGCTCTGGATCTTTTTCCCTGTTCTGTCAGACACTTCTGGGGAGATTCACCACTGCTCTGGCTTTTCTCCGTTTGTGGATGACGGATCCAGGAACGCCTCAGAAATGGCTTTGCCACAGTTTCCAGAATGATATATTTCAATAACGTTCTCTTATGTCTGCAGACTTTCAGAATGTGCTGCTTGTTGTGACCTTTTGGCTTCTTTTACGTTGCTGCAAAGGTCCTGTATTAGAAATGTCGGGTTTAACCAAACTGTCTTTATCTTGAGATCTCAAAGGATCTAAAACAATTAAGAGTGTCTAATTTGCAAAAACAGAAGAAATCAGGAATTAAAAATCCTCATTTTGTTTCCACAGCACTGCTGTAAAATACACCTTGGTCTTTGTATAAGGACTATATGAGCTGTGCAACCTCCAGGCAATTGGTTCCACGGAAAAAAATCTTTGGTGAAATGGCCAGTCTCTGACAATTTGATGTGCTTAGATAAACTGGAGTAATAAAATACAAGGATATTGCTTTATATTGTATATGATCAAGGCTATATATATGTCCCCTCCTAGGCAATACCTTTATCCTAAAGCAAAGATTCTATACCCTGATAGCCAGGGATGCCTATGCTACAGAAAATGAAACACTTTGTGTAATTTATTACATGAGATGAAAATATAAAAAAAAAACTGAGATAATCATTACCAGGCTATATCCGCGGCTACCATAATGCACATTCTCCGAAGACAGAAAACAGATGAAAGATGTTCAAATGAACGATTCCATCTCTGGCTTATAATGAAGTATGAGCCCAGTCCATTAGGCCACAAAGCCGCAGGAAGCGGGAGCAAGAAGAAAGAGAGACAAAAAGGAAGTTTGTTGCCTCACAAATTGCTCTCACACTCCACAGCCAGACTGCCGACTCTGCCATTAGCAATCCAAACGTGGTGTCTCTCCACCCCCCCAACCTGAGGAGTCGAGCGGCTTCTGTGGAGAAGTAGTGATGGAATGATAACAAACGGAAGGCAGCAGGAAACATCCTCTCAGGCAGCTGAGCGCCCTAATGTCGTGTGTTATCCGCGGGCGCTAGCGGTTCACTCAGCTTCCGGGGGAGGGGATTACCTGTCGCTCGGCCTTAACTTATCTCCGCCCCACCGGCTCGGCCCTCAGAATCTACAGAACGCTCTCATCAGATAACCGGTAATTATTTGGGTGTGAGGAATCTGCATTAAATCTGGACCTACGGCGCTGGCTCGGAGGAAAAAACGTGGTCAAAATAGTCCACTGACCCGGTGAGAAACTGCACAAAAATAAAACCAGATACATTTAAAGAGTGGCATTCATTAGAAGTAACTTTAGTTCGCTGGTGTTACACTGTTATGACAGATCGGCTGTTTTGACTGAGCTGACATTAGCGTGGGACACCCTGGCTAGTTTCTGTACTTCTCAGTTCAGCCACCCACTCACAGAAGTACTGAGAAGTATTTTTAGTACTGAGAAGTAATTTTAGTTCTGAGAAGTATTTTTAGCCACAGACTCACCAGCACAAAGTGCTTCACTGAACACCACAGAAAATGCTTCATCACACCCATCAGACTCTATAACTCCTCCCCCTATCACACACCCATCAGACTCTATAACTCCTCCCCCTATCACACACCCATCAGACTCTATAACTCCTCCCCATCACACACCTACCATCAGACTCTAACTCCTCCCCCTATCACACACCCATCAGACTCTATAACTCCTCCCCCTGTCACATACCCATCAGACTCTATAACTCCTCCCCCTATCACACACCCATCAGACTCTATAACTCCTCCCCCTGTCACACACTCACCATCAGACTCTATAACTCCTCCCCATGTCACATACCCACACAATAATCTGTGCAACCTCAGTTCTGTCTTCTAACACACTTCTACTTCCATTTCCTGAGTTCTCTAGACTCTTCAGTCCATGGAACATTGTTCTAAAAGGCTTGGAGGATCAAGGTGTTTTTTGATAAATGTCAGGAACCTTTATGTTCCTCAGTGGCTTTCATCTTTCTAATGGTGGACTCATGAACAGTGACTGAGATGAGCGAGGCCTGCAGCTCTGTAGAGCTCTGGATCTTTTTCCCTGTTCTGTCAGACACTTCTGGGGAGATTCACCACTGCTCTGGCTTTTCTCCGTTTGTGGATGACGGATCCAGGAACGCCTCAGAAATGGCTTTGCCACAGTTTCCAGAATGATATATTTCAATAACGTTCTCTTATGTTTTGCAGAACTCTTTCACATCGCTGTAAAGGTTCTATTTAAGTGACTTTGGGTTTAATCAAACTGCCTTTATCTTGAATTTAGGATCTGAAACAATTAAGAGTGACGAATTTGCAAGAATAGAAGAAATCAGGATTTTTTTTTTTTCCACATGTACACCATCACCCTCGAACTTTCATTAGACCCTCATTAGGCTGAACAGCTTTTTTAAATCAACTTTTCGCAACTGAAATAAAAAGCAGCTCTGCCCTTTTCAATTTCAAGGCTTTTTTCTGTCTGACCAGTGAGACTGATCACAGAACTAAATGAACGGAGGTAATGTTGATGGGGTGCTGGTGCTGAGGATGGGTTGTGTTGTTAGAGTTCAGGACAGTGGGCTGTATTTATATTATATAATATTTGTATAGTGTTGTTATATTTTTATAGTGTACAGTTTGTGATTGTGTGATTGTGCACTTTTATTTTTAAAGCACTGCTATATGGACAGATGTACAGTAACATTTGGTTTGCAAACACTTTAAACAATTAAGGATCTTTTTAATGACTGTATTCCCTTTAAATGGACGGAGGTACTGTCGATGGAGGTACTGTCGTTAGAGTTGGGGACGGTGGGCCGTACAGGAGCGACGCTTCAGGCAGCCGCCGGTTTGGCATTGCACACAGATTTCATACTCCTCTTGTTTTATTTATCGGGATTTGATGTCTGGCAGCACTTACGACTGTGGTGCCTCTATTTGTTTTTGGTGTCAGATCCTGCTCAGGCATTCACAAAGACCCGAGCCGAGACGCGGCCGGCGATACGTGGGGCAGCTGACTGAGCGCCCGCACACATACAGCACAGCGCGAACGCTAATTAATCTGCGTTTTCACCCACAGGGCCACGCGTCAGCTTTCCGACTCGGGTGGCAGTCAACAGGGGGAGCTACTGAGCAGCCCTGGCAACTTATTTATTCATCTATTTACTTACTCTGTCGTTTCTCCCCCGTGGAAACAAAAAATACACAGCGGGACATTTCTTCAATATTAATCAGCGAGATTTTTTTTCAGCTGCATGCATTCCACACTGCCTGAACCCAGGGGCCAATGTCCCTGAAGGACTGATCTAAGTTCCTTTGTGATTTGCTGATTCTCATGCAAATTTATATCAAGCCTTTATCAAAGCTCCATATTTCCATACTCCTCTTCTGGGACCAGGAGTTCTGCTGAGTCGCCCCGGAGGGTGTTTGTTGTTGTCATCACTTGGTTTTATTCATTTCCAACCTGCCCTGGCTTGCATAAGACTCAGCAGCACCACCTGAGGTTGTAAAAAGTTGACTTTTTGGAGAATCTTCAAGGTCCTGGACCAAACGGAAGCTGCACTGTTGGAATTTTTGAGAAACTGATGGTTGACTGAACTCTTCATGTTCGATTTACCTGATTTTCACTTTTATTCAGTGGTCAGTGTGTTGAGTTTATATATATATATGTATGTATTTGTATGGGTTACATGTATTTGTATGGTTTGTTATATCGTTATATTGTACAGTTTTATTCTATTGGCTATACTGTTTCTCCTTCCTTCTCTTGTTTTGTCCACTTTGCTGCTGTAACAATGCTAATTGTCTAATTCCTCTTAAATTAATAAATACATACATACACATACACATACACCCCCCCCAGCACACACACCACCCCGCCAGTCCTCCACCACCTCCGGAACCTTCTAGATCCACCACTGCACTGCCTAATGACATCAGGCCCATTTGCAATAATTAATCTTTGTTATGAACCGATTCAAGCGATCGTCATAAAGGCTTTAACTTGGCAATAACAAAGCAGCCACTGTGTCTAATTCGCTTAGAATTTGCATACAGGTTTAACCGATTTGTCCACGGCTGTGTTAAAGGGAAGAGACAGGCGGGTGATCTTCCTCCACTCTCTACAGCTCTGGTTTTATTCTGCTGGTTTATTATATTTTTGGCTATATTGGAGTCATTATGTTTCAGTTTACACTTTCTTTGTGAAGTCGTAGGTCATTTATACATATTTGTTACCCTCTGAACTCCTGAAAAATGTCTTTTCTTCCATTTCTGGTTTTTCTCTGGGATGTGAGTTGAGTCACAACTCAGACAGAGTCCTTATTCTTCATAAAAGATTCAGTGCCTTGATTCAGTGTCTCCTTCTCTGTAAATGATTCCGTGCTTTGATTCAGTGTCTCATTCTCTGTAAATGATTCCGTGCTTTGATTCAGTGTCACATTCTCTGTAAATGATTCAGTGCCTTGATTCAGTGTCTCCTTCTCTGTAAATGATTCCATGCTTTGATTCAGTGTCTCATTCTCTGTACATGACTCAGTGCTTTGATTCAGTGTCTCATTCTCTGTAAATGACTCAGTGCTTTGATTCAGTGTCTCATTCTCTGTAAATGACTCAGTGCTTTGATTCAGTGTCACATTCTCTGTAAATGATTCCGTGCTTTGATTCAGTGTCACATTCTCTGTAAATGATTCCGTGCTTTGATTCAGTGTCTCGTTCTCTGTAAATGACTCAGTGCTTTCATTCAGTGTCTCGTTCTCTGTAAATGATTTAGTGCTTTGATTCAGTGTCTCGTTCTCTGTAAATGACTCAGTGCTTTGATTCAGTGTCTCATTCTCTGTAAATGATTCCGTGCTTTGATTCAGTGTCTCGTTCTCTGTAAATGATTCCGTGCTTTGATTCAGTGTCACATTCTCTGTAAATGATTCCGTGCTTTGATTCAGTGTCTC
>JBBPCX010000016.1:10818050-10831650 GCA_037974365.1 Hydrocynus forskahlii | reverse complement strand
GTTGAGTGCGACCGGCTGACGGTGACGGACTGACGGTGACGGACTGGGGGTGACGGACTGAGGGTGACGGACTGATGGTGACGGGCTGAGGGTGACGGGCTGAGGGTGACGGACTGAGGGTGACGGACTGACGGTGACGGACTGACGGTGACGGACTGACGGTGACAGACTGACGGTGACGTTGGTTCCTGGTGAAAGCCCTGATTAGGCCGGTCGAGCTCCATGGATGGAAAAAGTGTTCTGGGCAGCATTCAGCCACAATCCCTCCTGACCGCCCGGAACAAACAGCACGGAAATCAGCCGGAACACCCACTCAAATATCAAGGGTTCTTTCAGCAAAGCTGTAACCTGAAGGACTTTTCAGTGCACAGCTATTGGGGGAACCATTCATTTTTGTAAATGAGATGTGTGAAAAGTTCAAAAGTTCTAGACAGAGATTAGTTACATTATGTGAAGGATCTCTATATCTTTAAGGTCCTTGCACACCTTTCAAGCATGGTTCTTCTATGGCACCTTAAAAAAAAAAGTTAAATGGCTTTTAAATGGCTAACACACTCTTGGCTTGGATGCTTGGCTCTAGGATAAATCATCAATAATTATGGAATTGTTCAGTTATGTGGAGGTTAACTAAAATGTTCAAACTAATATATTGACCTGATAATGACATATAAATGTGAAAACAGCACAAATCTAGTTAATATATGGAATATATGGAAATCTTGGTTATTGGAAATCTCATTGTGAGATTGCTGTATTATTTTTATTTTTTCCTCTTACAGTGTTGATTTGCGTTGTTTTGTTGTTCTTTGCACATTTACTGTCAGTCTGTTGCTCTTTTAAAATTTTAAACACCTTGAAACTAAAAGGGAGAAAATAATTACATGGCTTTGTTCTTTATTCTGAATAATTAAAGGTCTGTTTATTATGCCATGGCTTGTCTCTGCCATAGCAAAGGGTTTGAGAAGATACGTGGAAACAGGCGGGAGCGTCTCCTCCGTTTCAGCCTGGATCTCCTCTGTCTCAGGTCTCAGGTCTCAGTCCTGAGTTAAAATTGGTGCATGAGGTGAAGTTCCTGCGGCCGTAACCTCATCCTCCATTATTCCTGCCTCCACTATGCTTCACCCGTACCTTCAGTCACACAGATTTACTAAAAACCATTCAGACAAAACTGTCTCCACCATCACAGCGGATGAAAAGCCTGTAATGGTGAAATAACACACTCTGCCTTTATTTTAGCAATGAAACCAGCAGATTTGTGTAAAAGCAGTCATATCAGACTCCATTTAGTCATTTGTTTTGTACATTTATCATATTCTGTGCTTTTAGGCTCTTAATGTTAGTGCTGGTGAAAACTGGGCTCCTCCCGACAGCTGTACTCTCTACAGGCACAATTTTCTCTTCATAAATATGTCAAGATAATATTTTTACATTGATAAATAACCACTGTTTTCTAATACACATGAAGATCAGAGAGACAAAAAGAGCTGCTTCCTTAAAGTGGGTGGGGCTGAAAAAGGTAATAAGATAAAACTGTGAGGAACAACTAGACAAACTAAATCAAATGTGTTTCATGGACTTTTGTCACTCACAGTGAAGAAAAAATATATCACTAAGTAGCTTGGTCAGTTATAGATTTTGCCCAACTGCCTCTAAATATACGTTTCATTTTTTTCAAATAATTATCACAAAAATAATAGTTGTCATATTTAAGATGATGATTTTGCCCACAGGTTGAAAATTAAATTATCTAGAAATAAGAAGATATTCACACAATTATCCCAGAAAGAGGAACATTCAGTAAACAGACTCTATGACCATCAACACATTCTTCAGAAAAGGGAAGACCCTGGATTGTCAGTGTTCCAGAATCCATGATTGATGTCCTTCAGCTTCTATAGTGATGCCAAGCAGGACGCGTCGGATCTAAACCCTCCCAAAAACGTGCTGTGTTCCATCAGACACTTCACCGGGGGCAATATCCTTCCTCTGCCTCTCACATACGGAGAACCTAATTCAATTAAAGGGGTGAAAGAGGCCTTGAGTTTTACGGCCCACTGCCGCGTGGGATGGGGGGGGGGCTGTTTATTTCATTTATTTCATCGAACAAAAGCCAAGGAGGCCCCTTGGACCGCAAGTCTGAAAACATAAAAACCACATTCGGACATTAAAACTCCACAAAAGTGATTATCTCTTTCCCCAGAGAACCACGACCACCAGCACTCACGCCCTCACACATATACAGCCTCCCTCCAGAACTGGAAACACCAGCGCGGTTTAATTGCACAGCCCTCACCAGGTTGATATGCAATGATTTTTTTTTAGATATCCTCATTAATTTGAGAAAGAAAATGAGGTGTTGGGGGAAGCGAACCAACGGTGGAAATTTATTTCGCAGTCTGTAGAATCAATAGAGACGGGACTGGAGATCCTGGCCCGCTCCGTCCACCGTTCGTCTGGACCGCCTCCACTGAAGCCGTCATACCGACAGATTAGTCCGAGAGGTGCGGTGTCAGAGAACAGAGGCGCCAGTGGCTGCTTTACATTCTGTGTGAGGACGAATCGAGTCTTTAGGGAGCTCATATTTACTGGAGGTCCTCCTCCTCAAACACCTTCACTAAGCTTTATTATACGCCTAAGATTATTATACGCCTATTTATGCCAATAACTGAAACAGAAAAGGACTTTAAAGGACACTTAAGTGATAATACCATCACCACATCCGCGTTTACTACTGTGCCGTATTGCAAAACTTTTATGTTCGAAAATGATTTGAATGAATTTAATGAATCTAATGAATCTAATGAATGAAAACTACAGCTGCTTTTGGGTGGGTTTGGGGGGGGGGTCAACTGTCTGAAACATTCATCATCAGATGAAAGCAGACGAAAGACAGACTCAAAGCAGTTCTTAGAGGCTCAAAGCTTGTTCACAGCGACGAGGCGAGATACTGGCCTATGCAGTGACATGACAAAGTTAAAAATAAAGGTCCCGAAGAGTTTCTGAGCTTGCGTGTGTGTATCTCTGGGCGGGGGGGTGATAGAACCATTACATCATCCTTGAAAAAGGTTCTTTCCTCATTTACAAAAACATTTCTTAAACAGCAATTCACTGAAAGGTTCTTTAAGGTGCCTGGCATTCCACCGAAGAACTCTTTTTAAGACCTTAATTCCTAGGAGGAGGTCAGTGAGAGAGAGGTGGGTCAGAGGGCTCCAGTCGAGGGTCGGGGGCCCGACTGCTGTATCGAGTAATAATGAAAAGAGAGGGCAGTGAACAAGGGCACGGCTGGAGTGACAGGTCAGAAACTGCAATAACCATTAGTTCAGAGAGCAGAGGCCACATAACCAGCGCCAAGCTTGGTTATTAATGTTACCCAAGATAAACTCTGAAACCGAAACTTCTTTTTTTCCATTTGAAAATGGTGTAATGCTGCTGTAACACATGGTGTGAACTCTGTATGATGAAGGAGCTCTGGTCCTGGAGGGTCGTGGTCCAGCAGGTTCTGGTGATTTCCCTGCACAGAAACTCCTGGCTCACCTCCCAGTTAACCGTCAGGTTTAGTGAAGGTGTTTGAGGAGGAGGACCTCCAGGACCGGAGTTTGACACCCCTGCACTAGAAGAACCAAGAGAAGTTCTAACAGTTCTAAGAGCCCGTATTGTATTAAAATGTATGTGGACCCTGTTTGTTTACAGTTTACCCCCTAAATTGTCTGAAAACAAATCAGCTTTACACTTTCATAATGTACAGTTTTACGCTTCACTGCAGTAAAGATCCGTGGCCTCATGGCCTACTTTTGCTGTGACTTCAGAAACAGGTTTTCTAAGGAGACTGTTTACGGTGTGTCTGTTCTCCCTGGACATTTAAAAACATTCCAACGTCCTTCAACTTCCCTTATCTGACACTCCCTCTCATCTAATCTCCGCTTTCCCATCTCCGACCCCTCTTTCTCTCCAAACCTCCCTCCCTCAGCCGTCCCTCCGACAGGGTGCTAAAAGCCCAGCTGCGGAGTTAAGTGGTCTTTACTGTCATAAAATAATGCCGAACCTGAAAGACGCGACTTTAAAAGCCCTCTGAAAGTCGAGGAGCTTCTGAGTTAAATACCTACACATTTTCCTCGTGTTCTCCCGAGGGAAAAAGAGCCTGGCGTGCCAGAATGACTCCCTCAGTGGAAGGGCTTAGCCGAGGATGCTGGTTCTTCACCGCCGGCAGCTGCTGCAGGTCCTCTCGGAGCACGATCTCATTCAGAGCAACAAAGGCAAGCGAGAGGGGCTGAAAATGCACTGATGGATTCGGAGACTTCATCTAAACACCCCTCAACAGGCAGTTTTATGGAAGACTAATTTTCGACTCTGGCCAAGTGTTGGCTTGCGTGATCTCAGGTGAGTGTCGAGGGAAAAAACGGAAGGTGGGATGCGATTCCGAATTACTTCAAATTTGCACAATGCCTGAAAACTGCGAGGTTTACCCATGTGACCCTGCAGCCGTGTCACTCAAGTCACATAACTGTGGTATAAAAATATGACTGACCCAGTTCAGACTGGATTAGTCCTCTCAGTGATAAAACCCAGCAATACAAAGATGGCAAGAGTTTCTAGTGGGTTGTATTTTCTACAAACATAGATGACTGCATCACACACGATCATATCATTGCTAAGTTAAACAGAAGATAATTCAGCCTGTAATTTTTTGCACAAGAGGAGGGAGATAAACACAGACATGGCCAAAAGGGACAGAAGTAAAGCCACAGAGTGCCTGAAAGAGGAAATTACTCCAGGAACAAACAGAAATATGATACCATCTGATCCTGGCTAGATACAAACCCAACTTAAAAATGAGTAAAACTATTAAAAAATCATCCACTGAAAGGTTAGGGTCTAGGATCAGTCCAAAGAACTCATTTAGGCACTTTTGTTTGTAACATTTCAAGCCTGAGAGACGCACTAGGATTAGGTGTCCTGTATCTAGAAGACTCGTGATGAGAGAATGTTTCTTCAGCTAAAGTTAAAACACTCTCTGGAGACTCGCTGACACTGAGCGTTGTTATAGGTACTGTTAGATTTATTACGCAGTTTAACAACTTCTGCTCTTCAGTGTGTTTTAGAACCAGTCAGCCCTGTATTCTCACTACACAAGTTGTGTAAGGCCTCTAAATTCAGACAAGAGGCCTGTTGGCCCCAACTGCCCCTAAAGAAGGAAAGAAATACTGACATAAAACTACCCAAACCACGCCGCCCCCCCCACCCAAATCATCCAATCCAAGATCAAATCTGTTGTCATCAGGACTGGCTGTAGTGTCCTCATACAGCATGTGACATGATACCTAACATTAACTTGGCTCCGAAAATCCCTTACGGTTAATTTCTTGCTTTTCTCCAAGTCACATGAAGTGCAGCTAATCCATTGAAGCTCCCAACACGAGCATTTTCCTTCCTCTCACACGGACTCTGCGGTGCAGGTCGATTTTTACCACCCTATCCAGAAATATTCCCAGAGGGACTAAAGCCTCCTGCCCCGCCCCCTTCCCTCGAGGGCTGGCGGGCTGTAAATACAAGGATAATGACCGAAAAGGTGTAAGAATTCTCTCTTTCATCGTTTACTCAAGGCCCTGATTTACGCCACCCACTGACAGACTGTCCACCGCGCCAGCCGCTGGGGATTCGAGCGGCTGCCAGAGTGATGGACTACATCGTACTGGCACACAGGACGGCGGGCTGCCTCGAGAGGTGAGGAAGAGGCAGAGATTAGAGGAAGGACGGAGTAAGGGATGACGGCAGCTCTGCTTCAGAGATGCACCGAGTGACTGCCAGTGACGGAGCACAGTAGCACATATCAACACAAAACCCAGATCATCCCAGGATCATCCGCTGACATCCAAAGACTTAAATCCTGGCCTCTGAGAGAGAGAGAGAGAGAGACAGGGAGAGAGAGACAGAGAGAGACATCTAGTAGATGTATTTCTTCCAGAAGACCATCATTTTGAACCTGCATTTTGTCCACTTGGTGGTTCTGCAGGCAGTCTTCTCCCGAGCAGCTCTGCACCAGCATCGGAACCGCAGGCTGAGGCTGATGTCCAGTATTTTTGCATTTACATTTCTGAGGCATAAACATTTATGAAATGTAGAAACTGGGGGTGCATCTGACAGGACTAATATTACAGAAATATTGAACATTGATCTCTGTAGAATTCCAAATGCATCGAATTGAATAAATTACGAATAAATTGAATAAATTTTAACTCGGCCCCACCTAAAACAGTGGTTCTCAAACTGGTTCTCAGGGACTCAGATCCAGATTTCTTTACTTTTACCAAGATGTAGTAAAAATGTGGAGCATTTGGCGGCCCTTGAGGACTGGTTTGAGAATCTCTGGCCTAAATGTTCGGCTCTCCTGGAGCGTAATAAATACGTCATCAAATATCCGTTTGGAATATCGGTCAAATTTTAAATTCTAACCGTGGCCTTTGATTGTCTGATGCCAATAAATTTAGGAAATTATCTCCTAATACAGATATTATTCCAATATTATCACACATCGCAACTTATAAGCTAAAAAAAACAGTCTGAATCACAAATAAGGCATAGTATCGTTTTCACAGACACCATCAAACAAGAAACGAGAGCTTTATTTTTAATCGGAAGGGGGCGCGCATTATATCTAGCACCACAGCGTCATGTATGCTACATCATGTCACTCTTGACAATGAAGATTCCTAAATGATGATGGACTTTGCGTTATGTAGAGGTTCGAAAGGTTTTTTAGGGAACCAAAGCAGTTTCTTTAATGGCAGAGCAACAGAACTGCCGTCCAGGGTGGACGGGTTCTGCACGGTTCCTTAAGTCATTCCTGGGCTCCTCTATTGTTAGGTTTGCATCTGAAAGGTGATTTTGGTAGAACTTTGCAAATTGCTTCCTTGCAATAAATTTGGGGAGATTTAAGATGCATGTTGGTGATTTAACAGTGTGTCAGACACAGTTCTGAGCTGAAAGACTGGATGTGCCCTAAAATGACAGCATGTGGCTCCAGGAGACATGTTCCTAGGCCAGTCTTTAAATCTTCACTCACTTTATTCTATCTTGAGAGCATCCTTTCGGTAGTGGGTTTTGTGAATTACCTTAGGTGACAAGTGGGTTCAGTCGTGATTGTGCTGGAATAAAGTAAACACGCCGCATTACCGCTGGGGGTCCCCGGGGAGCGCTCTAGAAGCCTTTGCTTTTTCGCAAATTCTCGACTTGTTGCTCAAAAGGTACCCAGCATTCAGCACAGCCTGGTCTTGCATGGCAATGTAAACACTCCAATTCCAGCAGGCCACGGACATAAAAAGAAACGGGCAGACGCCCGCCTGGCCGCAATGAATCACGGCTCCCCTCATAAGAGTAAGTCTAAGTTATTACCATTCCTGAGAGGGAGTCAAATCAATATGGTGGGGAACGGGGGCTGATTTGTATTCCTTTTCGGCCGCTTATAGCGAGGGAGCGGGGCCAGCCGCCGTTTTTCACAGTCAGGCTCCTGGTGCAGCCGAGGCAGTCCAGCCAGGAGCGCCTCGTCCCGGCTCCCGCGGCGGGGCGGCGGGGCGGCGGGACCGGGCCTGGAGGCGCCATCACGGTGACAGGATCCACTGGGGTGATTTTAAAAGAGCGCGATTGAGGTTAAGAAGGACATCTGGGAAATAGATGAAAGATATTATTTCTGCACTGGCTGTGCTGGCAGTTGGCTGCGTGTGTGTGTGTGTGTGTGTGTGTGTGTGTGTGTGTGTGTGTGTGTGTGTGTTTGGACAATAGAGACATGGGAGGTAGAGAAGTCAGAGACACATGCAACCAGACACACACTGCCGCACACACTGCCGCACACACACTCACGCACGTTATATATTTACACATATTTGTCCTTTCAGTGCCCCTTAAGTTTTCCGTTCCTATTTTGTTTAGTAATGACGAGGAACACTGGAACTCTAAACTGTTCATACCTTTTGCCTTAAAGAGCTCATATCATAAAAATTAAAGAGCAGTATAACAAAGAAAATGCTTGATGCAACGTATTCGCAGTGTTAATGTTTCAGAAACATCCCATTCACTCCACATCCATCCAGTCCGTACATGGAAACCAAGCCCTGTCTGTCTGTCTGTCTGTCTGTCTGTCTGTCTATCTGTCTTGTCTATTTCTGTGTGTATGTGTATATATATCTATATCTGCCTATACGGTCTATACAGGGCAGCCAATCAGAACAGAGGTTATTTACATATCAATCTTCAAGGAACAAAGTCGTAAGGTTCAAAGAAGAGAAGCAAAAACATCATTTAAAAATGAATGATGACCTACATAAGCTGGGGGATAAAAATCTATAATTTTATTCAATAATTGTACGTAAATACGTGTTTACGCACGTGTGTTTAATCATTTGGGCTCGATTAAGCAAGCCGGTGGTGCTTCACTGTTATTTTGTACCCAAAAGTAATTGCTTCCACTGCTTAGCCTCTCTATATATAATGTCATTGTTGTAAAATATCTTTTCTAAAATTGTAACTTTATAGGAGCATAATGAGAATTTATTCCAAGTAAATTTGCTCCATGCCTATTGGTTTAATACGCATTTTCAAACAGTGGTCATATGAATGATGCCAATATGACTAATTTCCAAGATTGCAAAAAAAAAAAAAAAGAAAAAAATACGTTATATTAGCTATTAGTCTTTGGAGTTTGTGATGCTAATTTGTTCACTAGTGCTGTGCAGACTGGAGCTGTAATGTTTGCTGGTAAAACTTTCAAAACAAGGGGAGCTTTTTGGCAAGGGGCACAAGTACCGTATATTTTATAGGATCTATAAAACATAGGTACAGAGGAGAAGCATTTATAGTGGGCCTTAGCCATATTGTTTCAAATGCATTTCATTACACAATTGCCTGCTTTGTAGGGCTGTCAGAACCCCCCCCGCCCCAGCAGAGTCCGATGGGCCAACTGTCTGCAGTTTAATTCGGTAATGAATGAGGGTTAGCGCCAGGACTGAACGTCTTCTTTGAAAAACGCCGGCTGTGGCTGCGTTCGCTGCCGAAGTTGTGCATCAACAGGAAACTGCATTAGATTCTGGTCCCGTTTTGCATCAAAGATCAATTTATTCCTCAGAAATATCTTCATTTATCTAATTATCCGATCTGCAAGATCTTTTTTTCTGTCTCTGGCTGCTGGTGAATGTTTGGACGCCGTGGCCGAGCTGTAATCGTTTCCGACAGTCGGCCAGTTCAGACTCCCGGCTCGAGCGGACAGCTCTCCGCAGGAGGAGGAAGTTCACGGCCTCTCCTGTGACGCCCAATAGAGACATTCTGACCGCGTGACGTTTGCCCACTTTCAAAAACCAAAAAGAAGTCTTCCTCCATCATTCATGGGAAAGACTCTGAAAGCACCAGTTTGTCCATTGAAGCAGTGCCAAACGAACCCTACTGCAAGGCCAAGTTCCTCTAAGGAGCCGTCAAGCCTCGGCAGCAGGGTTTTACCCAGCTGTCAGCTGCAGAATGCCATCATATCGCTGCTTTATTACAAGTGTCAGCCTCGCTGCTGGAGACCCCCTCCCCCATTGATTAGAAACTGCATAATTGGATTGTGGCTATTCCTCCGCAAGGCAGCCGTTTTACTTGGGGGGCATTTAGGAGATGAAGACCAAGGCTCGGCATGGGAGGGGATATGAGGGGAATACAGGGGGGTCAAAAGATTCCACACGTATTACAGTGAGGCACCGAGCTCTGGACCAAGAAGAACAGCTTAGCATGGTGGGGATGGGGGTCCAAGATAAGTATGCGAGGCTTTAAGTTTAGGAGGAACCGACCACGCGTTGCTCTTTAAGTCAGGTCACAATGTTCAGATATAGGAGATAAGCCACTAACAGGTTGCACCTAACTTCAACTTTAGAATTAAAGCAATCAAACCCAACAACAACTCAAAAGCAACATCAAACTCAAATGAAACAAAACAAGAAATGCCAGGTTTCTTTAAAGTTCAAGTTTCTGGTGATGAAACTATCACACAACACGTCCATTTTAAATCTGCAATAATTTGTGACTTTTGGCCTCTTATTGTTGGTCATCTCGATAGAGACAGTTTTTTTATTTACTCCTTTCTCTCTAGCGTCGACCGGAGGAGCATAGGTTCCCCATTCGAGCCTCGGTTCCTCCTGAGGTTTCTTCCTCCGACTTTAAAGAGGTTTTCTTCGCCTCGGTTGCCTTTGTGTTTCCCACTAGGGGCTCAGACCTGGATTCTATAAAGCGTCTTTGTGACATCAGTTGTGAAAAGCACTATAGAAATAAAATTGAATTGAATTCAAGGTTCTGTCACATATTCATGGGTGCATGTCCTGAATCAGTGAAGATAAAAATGAGCTTTTTTGAGCTGTAGGTCCTCCGACAAAACCTCAGACTGGATGAAATCAAACCACATACTACTATATCATACATGCTATTTACACACACGACACTAATCAATACCCTGCTCATGCTGGTGTACTCCATTCTATGTGCTATTTAGTACGTCAGAATGCGCTTTGAGACACAGCTTCGATGGAAGCAGCAATCTACCTAAGATGGCTACCTCACTTTCGCTAATTAGCTAGCTAGCCAATTTTGACCCAAGCTGGGAATTCCTTCTTCCTGCCTCCCGACTGAGCCGACATTATGAAACCTGAAAGATTTGCTTGTTTTATGAAGTGTTATGCAGGCTTATGCCAGCCGCTTATAAGGTATTACGTACGCTATATAATGCCTTCAGTTATAAATACAGGTTCCATACCACTATTACTATAAGCTGCATAATTATTCATTATACATTAAACAGAAACCATCCGTTGTCCAGTTTGAATAGTCAAAGGCATACAGTGTGAGGAAACATCAAAACATCACTCTGGATCTCATCTCTTTCAATGCACTCGCCAGTTAAACGGTCATTGTTACAAGAACAGTATTTGCAACCAGTGCAGATCGAGTCGCCATGAACAGCGATATAACCGTCACTGAAGAACGCCGAGGAGCTGCATCCCAGCTTGCTTTCTTCTGAATTAGTTGCTAAGTTACGCTGCCGTGTCCTCTGATACTCGGCCCTAAAATTAGCTCTGAGAAGGTTACAGATCGAGTCCATCTCTGCACGCTTCGTAAAACCCATTCAAAACATTGCTGACTGGTCCCACCGCTCGGGCCGAGACTGCGGAGAGCGCGAGAGAGGGAGGCGGCGGTTTGATTTTACAGCTCGGGGGACCGCGGACGGCGGCGTGGGGCTCCAGCCGCGACTCAGAAATGTTACTCTGCGAGCGCTCCGCGGCACATGACTGCGCATATCGATCAAGTCACCCCTGCCATTTATACGATCTTTTCCTCAAAAGTTCAGAGCAAACAGAGAGCAGAGATTTACTTCTCTCCCACCGCGACTTCAGACGGAACGACTTCAAAAGTTCCCACGACCACACGCCCCCCGGAGCAGAGCCGCGAAGCCCCGCAAAACAAACCTGCTCGGAGACGTTTCGTGAAACTGAGAACGTAATCGAGAAGTCAGCTGCCACGGAGTTTCGGCGCCAACAGGCTGCTCGATCCATTTTCGGCTGTTTTCAATCGTGTCACCTGCAGCCCAGCCTCTATATACCCAGAAATTGGTCAATTCAGCGCTGAGAGTAAATACTTCAGTTAAACAAAGAGGATTTTCAATTAGTCAAGCAGAGATTTCAGAGCAGGAGGCGGCAGAAATATTCTCCACCCATTCTGGAGTCTCATTTTAGAGGCGCGTTGCTCAAAAGAAAATATTCATGAGAGAATTCTAACATTTTATCTGTCTGTGGACTCCAGGGAGCGACGTGCCACGAACAGTTTCAAATAAAGGTAAACAGTTCTTGGCTTTGATGTACAGTTCTAAGAAAACTTTCCACTGGTCCAGAACCTTTGTTATACCTCAGAAGTTATTTAGAGGCCATTCCTCTTTGGCATCACTCCAAGAAACCCATTTTTGGTTATTTGTTTTGGTATTTATAAGAGTGTGGTACAAAATCGTCCTTTGCACTTTTCTGTGAAAGCCTTTCATTTATTTAATTTCCAGGCAGCACAGCCATTAAATGCAGCTTTTGCCATTAGCAATGTCAGGAGAAAGCAGAAAATTACATTTAGTTGTTACAGATTCTGTGCAATGTCAGATGTCTCAGTAGTTGGTGTCTTCATCCTTTTAATACAGTTTCCTTTCTTCCATTCTTCTTCTAAACTCCTCCAAAATTCAGTCTTAGATTCTGAGAAACACAAAATGTAGCCAAATTCTAATTCCCAAATTTGCAATCATCAGTTCATAAATCCCTTCTCATCATCTCCAGCTCCTGTGTTTGAGAGCTCCAGTGCAGATGTTATTTTTTTGTGAGGACCACAAATAAAATAAGATTTAAGGGCTTTTTGGGTTTCAGTTTTCCGTGAATTAAATGTGTGTAATGACTGGTGTGGAGCATTTAATGCATTTTAGTCATCAAATAAAAATCAATCAATCAGTAACTGTAACTCCAGTTTTGGAATCTCCTGGTGTTCTTATTACCTTCTGATGACTTTCCCCATCCCTACGCAAGTGGCTGATCTTCTAAAGTGAGGAGTGCAGAAATGAAACACTTGGTATTAAAGTCAGTGTTGCTGATTTCTGTGTCATTGCTTGTTATTTGCTGACACTGTAAATTGAACAGTTTGTAATTAACGGCTGCTTTGACTGGACATTAAATCAATAAAAGGGTGGTTTCTGTCTTTTCCCAGTACTGTATGATTGTATAACTCTGTAAGATTGGATTGAAGGCGTTCTTGATTTTGGTCTGCCCTTTATTAGAGGCCCTTTAACGCTAAAACAGTCTAAAAGCCGACTTTAACACGAGCCAAGCAACAACCTTCATCACGGGAATATCTGTAAATACTAAAGTTTACTAAAGACCGGAAGAGTCGATAATTACACTATAAATAAAAACTCTGTGCTTTAAAGAGGTGCTTATCCATTCCATGGCTGATTTCTAACAGAGAGACATTCAAGACAGTGAAGAAACACACATCTGACTGAACGCCAGGGACTGTTTGGGCTTTTTGTTTTTGTTAATTTTGTGTTGAATGACTAAAGTTCTCCATCAGTGGGACATTTATGAAAGCATAACTGTGTGCTAGGATGGATTTCGTATACTTACAGAATGTTGGAAATAATATTTAGATAAAAATATTTGATAAAGGCAGCCCTACTTCTTTAGAGAACTAAATTGGTTCTTCTGTGGGATCACCTAAAACAGCAATGAGGGAGAAGTTTGCAGAAACTGCGGTGAAGCTGGAGGGCTCGTCAGTTCACAGCTCGTCCTTCACCCCCCCCAGGGGCCCGGCATCTTCTCGAAAAGGACAAAACAAGGTGCATCTATGTAAAGAAATACTGTAATTACTAGTATGAGTGCAGACGGAAACCATCAGAACCACTCGCTATATCTATATATCTGTGTATATATATATATATATATATCTGTCTCTCTCTGTCTTTCTCTCTCTATCTCTCTGTCTCTCTCCCCCCCTCTCTCTCTCTCCCTCCCTCTCTCTCTCCCTCTCTCTCCCTTTCACCCTCTCCCTCTCTCTCCCTTTCACC
>JBBPCX010000016.1:10763922-10774047 GCA_037974365.1 Hydrocynus forskahlii | reverse complement strand
AAAGGGAACACTGCTGTTAAAAAGCTCCTTATTAGTTTAAAGTGTTTAAACCAAATGTTATTGCACTTTTGTTCACACAGCAGTACTTTTAAAATAAAAAAGCTCAATACACTACTTTTGAATTATTTTGCATATAACGATGTGATTAATCACGATTAATTGCAGAAAACCATGCGATTAATATTTTTAATCTTGCCTAGCATTAATATATATAATATATTCATGTTTTGAGGCTGTTTGAGGCTGTCCTTTAAAAATAAACCTTTTTTTCTTAATCGCTTCATTTGTCTCTGTGATTCAAATTTATACAGCAGTAAAACTTCTATTCCTTTCTTTAAAAACATAAATACATTTACTCCAAACTAAGTAAAGCTCAATAAACAATAGTTACTCCAAGTTTGGATAGATTACATTTAAATGAAACACAGGATAAATAAAAATGTGACCTTTCTATCAGGTTTCAAACATGTCAAACATGTTCACTGCCTGAAAGCCCTAAAGAAGCGTTTTCACCTCTCTGACACTAGATGGCCGTATCTATACACACATATACGGTCTGAATTGCTGTATTTATACATACATCAGTCAGTTACAACATTCAAGCCACTGACAGATGAAGTGACTGATGATCTCTTGCAGAAGCGTATTAGTGAGTGAACAGTCGGTTCTTAATGTGTTGAAAACGAAAAATTAATGAGCATAAAGATCTGAGTGCCTTCAGCAAGAACCAGACTGTGATCAGAACCTCTCCAGAACTTCTCCAGAGCAGCAGGTGGTTACTGGTCAGGGGTCAGTTGCTACCAAAAGTGGACCAATGACAGGGTCACAGACACCCGAGGGTCTCTGATGTGAGGAGTGAATACTAGACTGCTGAAAAAGGTTATATATATATACATATAGACATATATATGTGTGTGTGTGTGTGTGTGTGTGTGTGTGTGTCAGAAGGATAGGGGTTTGCATCTCAAGACTGCTGAGGTACCGTCCCCACACTGCCCACCCACACACTGCTCCCCGGCGCCCCTCGTTGGTGGCAGCCCCCTGCTTCACTTGGTGAATGGGTGAAATGGCTTAAATGCAAAGACAGAATTTCAGTCTGTGGTTTGTTCACGCGTGACTATAAGGGGCCACTTTACCTTCCTTTATGTGTGTATTTGTCAGACATTAAAACCAGGTCCCCCCCAGTGCCAGCATGTGTATACTGGAGTTTTTGAATCACAAAAAGTGGCCCCTAGGCCAGTCTTACTGTCTCAGTTCTTAACTGATGAATATTTTCACTCCTGTGTTCCTCTCGGTTACTCAGATCAGTCCAGGGAGCCGCAGTCAAGTTCTAGTGCTACTGCATATAAACTAATTAGAATAATTTTACATGAGTTTCCACTCATTTAAAGAGTCTGATGGTTTTTCAGCAGTGTTCGAGCTGTGAGAGACTCCTGTTAGCTGTAGAGCCTCCACGAATCGACCATCACAGCATCGAGGAACATCCAGCAAGTTCATTTCAGGATCAACAGCTGAACTTAAACTTCAGTAGCTCACATTAAACTAACAGAGTTCTGAATACTTAATTTAATGTCAGAAAACTGGTTGGGGCGTCTGACATTCATGTAAACATCAAAGCTGCACATCACTGATGTAATATTCTAAAGACTCTTTTAACTGAGATGGGATGGATTTGTGGATTTTATCAGTCATATTAGTTTGTTCCTGTAAATTTGACCCTCATTAACCACCTGATTAAACTCTTCAGTGAGGCGGTAAAGCCTCTGTGAGCTGAACTCAGGTGTTAAAGACGAGAAAATGTCGACATCTGCAGGAGTTGGTTCTCCAGGGACTCACAGGTTTGGAACCCCTGGATTTGGGCTTAGATGGAACCATAGACTGTTTATGAGAGTCAGAAGGTCATGGGTTTGCAGTCGTCCTGCCTTAAGGGAAGGTTACTGGACTCTGAGGGGAACTTGTTTTTATAACAAACTAGATAAAAAATGTATGTCCTGCAGTGGCAGATAGCTTCGGTTTTATATTTGATTTGATTACATTAGTGTTTAAGCTGATTTACAGAAATATTTGAACTGTAACTGTGTGACTGTGTTAAAGGGAACACTCCTGTTAAAAAACGCAAATTTCCCACCCGTGGGACTAATAATGGGTTTTCTTCTCTGATCTTCGCTGATCTTATCAACCTGAACGTCAAAGGTCGCTCTCCCTCCTTCAGCCTCATCAGAAGGTCATGCATCTCCAGAGCATCTCCAGATCCACTATGTAATACATGGATCGCACCACAATTACAACGCAGAGTCTGAGAATCTGAGATCCAGGCCTGTTCTCCTCCGGCTGGCTTTCTGAGCCTCAGTTTTCCTGCAGCTTATCCCGTCATGCCTGCTGGAACAAAGCCCTATTATCCAGCCACAGGCTTTAGAGATACATCTTCCCTCAGACTTTCATTTACCCAGAATGTACACCACAGCCGCTACCTTTGCTAGTCAGATCTGCAATACTGTAAACAAGCAGCTCAGTAGACTTTCTACACCCAGTTACCTCCGAGACATAATCCCAGCCGCCCAGGTCTCCCTGCCCTCTCCATAAAACACGCCTCTCTCTGCCCAGTTAAACCACCGCACGCCATCACTGCGAACCCTCAGCGCCGCCATTAACCGCCTGACATGTTACGAGGGTTTTTTGTAGAGTGACACAAATCAGGATGCGACCTTTTCCTGAGAACAAAGACCAATGTCCTGTTTCAGGGTCAGAGAAAATCAAAGGAATTAGTGAGGCCAAAAACAACAATATATCCTCACGATTAGAGCAGGCTTCTCCTAAAGAGGATTTAGGGCTTAACTTTTTAAGATTTACAAGACTTATGCTTAGGACACACAGTAATTGAATAAGGCATTTGCATAAGGATTACTGCACCAATCATAATTAATTTTATTGAATATGTCCAGTAGATACTTGTACATGTGTACAGTCATGCAGCGCTTGACAAGACACACAAGCAGGCTTTTATTATCCTGGCGCGGCTCAAACACACGTCCCGAAGCACCCTGTTCCTTCATACCGCATGCAGCGTGCAGCGTACCGCCTCAGAGGAAGGGTTCTGCAGCAGTTCTTTAGGAACAGCAGTGAGTACGTATGGAACCCTGGTTACTCAAAGCACCTCTTGAATGCCTTAATGGTTCTTTCCAGTTACGAAACTGGTTCTTTATATTTGTGCCATTATTATTAGTAGTAATAGTAGTGATAGTAGTAATAGTAGTAGTAGCAATAATAATATAGTGATTGAAGTAGCAGTAAAAGTAACAAAGAAAGGGTTCTTCAGTAGTACTTTAGTAACAGCAGTGATTACGTATGGAACCACGGATACTCAAAGAACTACTTGCATGCCTTAGTGGCTCTAAAGTCAGAAATGGGTTCTTTTTCTGAGTGCTATTATTATTAGTAGTAGCAGCAGTAGTAGCAGTATTAGCAGTACTAGTACTAATACTACATGCAAACATATAAAAAAAAACTTCTAGTACATGTTTCTTCATCACAAAAAGTTAACGTAATTGTTGAAAATGATAATTTTTCATAAAAGTTTATCTAAATTTTGCATATGACTGTGATGTAAATATAACATTCGTTACCTATTGGCCTAATACATAATGATATGAGAACACTTTAACCGACGGACTTTGGTTCTCATGGAGAACAGCTGTTTGAGCGTTGGCCCTATTATTGGGAGAATGTGAGTCACAATAGGTTTTGGTCTCTCTGGGTGGTTGGTTAGAATTATAAAACCTGACTGACCTTTGGTTCACATTATTTTTATTTGTATTTCTTTGTTGGAGAACCTTTAATGTATACAGGGTTTTGTTTTTTTTAATTTAGCAAAGACGTCCAAAGTGCGGACAAGGTTTGGCCAGTAGGTTCAAACAAGAGAGCCCTGCAAGAAATCCTAGAAAAAGACTTCTGACAAGTTTAGAGACTGAAGCTCCCTCTTTTTTATATCAAAGGGAGGGGTTCTTTGGTGTAATGACTATCAGAAGCTGGCGAAGATGTAATAGAGAGTACTGTACACTTCTAGTCTCCCTGCTGCTCCCTGAGGAGTGTGAAATAACTTGCAACCGCAAAAAAAAAACAACAAAAAAAAACAACATCGGTACAGAGTAGCGCAGGACTTCAGACGCTGCTATAACTCACAACCAGCACAGCATACAGGAGGAGATCAGAGTAGAACAGTATTGGAGAGGACCACGAGAACAGGTGGGAGGAACGAGAGAACTAGATAGAGAACGAGAGAACGAGAGCAAGAGAAAGAGAGAGAGAGAGAGGGAGAGAAAGAACAGGAGATAAAAACGGCCCAAGGCTCCCTGTGCAAAAGGGAGTTCTGATCAGAGCCGGCGTCTCTCAGAGGGACCCGCTCCCTTTAGAGAACTCTTTGTTAGGTGGGCTAACGCAGAGGATGCTGCAAGAGCTTGTTTACAAGCGTCACTCTGTTTGCATGCTCTCCAAGAGTTTCGTGAAGGATGTCTCAACTGACGCACTGTGAGTCAAATGTTTGCAATCGCCTGTCTTCAATAATATAAAACTCATTTTGTTGTAGATGTAGAAAATGGTGTCTGATGATGGTACTTCACAACTTCATGAGTCTCAAAAAGTTTTGATGCGTACAGAAGGATGAACGGAGCTTCCATAAAGATAATTAAGAGAATGAAATTATCTGGGCACAAATTGGATTAAAGAGTGAAGGTTAATGCTCTCCTCTAAGCGTGTTAAATGAAACTGTGGTGCCGCGTAATAACGTCCAAACCACTATTCCTGTTCTCTATCAAACTACTTCAACAGCAATTCTATTTATTTATCTGCAGTATTTATATCCATCTCTCTTACTGACCGCAGCATTTTGTGTACATACACCATATGGATAAAAGTATTGGGACACACAGTTTGGGGAATAACCTTGACTGGTCCAGCATGACTGAGTCCTGACCTGAACTCCATCCAGCACCTTTGGGATGTACTGGAACAGAGATTGTGATCCAGACCTTCTCGTCCAACATCAGTGTCGGACCTCATACGTGCTCTACAGAATGAATGGACACAAATTCCCACAGAAACTCCAAAATCATGTGGAAAGACCAGTGCATATCCATATCCGTGTCACTTAAGTCCCGTTTGGTGCAAAGGTCATGCGTCCCAATGCTTTTGTCCACATAGTGTAGCATAGAGTATTTAGTACAGAGCTTTCTCAGGGTATTGTTAATTTTGAATTTAAATGAGATTTTCAATGGTTCTTGTCTGTGTGTGTCTGTGAAGTTCCTCCAGGATCAATGAAGTTCTCGGATTCTGAAGAACAGCCGGGTTTGATGGGTTACATCATTAGACCATTACGGGGGAAAAGTGGGCAAAACTCTGAAGAAAATTAAACATTTGAGTGTAAATGTAAAGTAGTACTCAGGAATGACTATAAACACGTCATAATATATTATTTATCATTTCATATATTCAGGTTCTACTCCAGTTTTTGTAAAACGCTGAAGAAAGCAATACTGTACTCATCTACTTTCGGCTGAATAAAATAACACCGGTTGTTTATATGACGAGAGAATGAGTATTAACACGCGCTCCTGGAGTTCATGTTGTTCATGTACTATTATGGATCAGAGTGCAGCCATGAGTGGAGCAAAATGTTTTCTTTTCAACTGGGTGTATTGTAATTACGGCAGTGTACCACTCTCCATAACGCCTGCAGCAAGGCTTGATTGACGTGTTCAGCGTAGCGCCGCGTTTCAGTCAGCTGGGAGCGTGTTTACTAAACATGCAGGAAATGACTCAAGTTCTCAACATGAGACAATACGAGAAAACACCGCTTTCTGTGTGCTCTCCCCGAAACGGCAGAGGGCGAAGGGTCAGGCGTGCCGTACGGGGCCTCATTAATCTCCGTAAGACGAGGAAAAAAGGTGCTATTTGCGCAGACGGCTCACTGAAAGAGAGTCTCTGGTTTTTGTTGTTTTTTAAGCATCATAAACCAGGTTGGAGCAAACATAATTACAAGCCACTGTGTGCACTACAATAAAAGAGCAGCAGTTTAAGCCATTCAGACTCCTGCACCATATAAGCACTTTAACAGGAGCTCGCGTCTTCTGAAGCGCCTCAAATTACAGCCGATTTCTCGCGCTGTACCACACAATATTTGCCTGACATTTGGAGCGGCTGCTCCGAGAAGAACCACCGGTACGCTCCTAAGGTCTCATCCAAACGGCTCCGAATAAATGATTGAAGAAGCAAAGGCAAGAAAACCCTCATTTTAACAATATCACATTCTTCAAGAGCGTGAATGTAGGAAATGTCTAAGCCATCTTCACTCTGGCACATGTTCAAAATCCTAAATTTGTTTCGCAAGAGAACAGATTATTATGATAATGCTCAGGAGGCCTCAGGAAGGTCTGATGTGGATTCCAGTGTCAAGATGGAAATGAAGCAATCTGAGACTCAAGAGGACCAGCCAGGCGGTCACACCTTTGTTGGCCCAGACCTTTCAATATTTCAACTTGCTGGGTTTTTTAATCAGTCGAGAGAAGCTTAAGGTCAGATTTAAGACTCACTGTCAAGGCTTATTTCTGCTTCAGAATTACTCAAATGTAAATGGCTCATATATGTATATATTCCTAACCATTTTGAAATAAGGATCTAATGTAAAGAGTGTGTGTATGTAAACCTGGATAAAACTTCAAAACCATCATTCACTTTCCAGGCTGTAAGGGTCGTATCGATTTGAAGAAAAAGTCTGGTCAATAATGCTAATGTTGCTAACAATGAATGAAAGCCAATGGTCACCAATTAGCACTAAATTACTCCTGCTTACTGGAGACTAGAAGCTTCCATTCACCATCAACATTAGATTGTTCGTTCAAAATATTCCTTTAAGATGCCTAAAAAAGGTTCACTCTGATTTGTGATGTCACATAAACATACGTGTAGACACCTAGTCGGTCTACAGCGGATATTAGCCTGGACATTCAAGGCTGCTGTCCTGGCCTGGCCTGCTTTAGAAAGAGAGACATGATACAGGGCAGCCAATCAGAACAGAGCTCATCAACATATATCAGTCTTAAAGGCTCAGTAACAAAAATCTGTTTCATTCTGAGGGAACAAAGGAGGCTAGAAATGTTCAAATAAGCATGAATTACAACAGTTCTGGGACATAAAACCCACACAGAGGTCATATTAGAAGTTCAGAGAGGAAAAAGTAACATATGGGCCCTTTAAACTTTTTACTGCCTGTATGCGGGTCCACACGTCAACAGAGACCCAGAACATGCATGTTGACTTCAGAGCAGCTCCTGAATAAGGCAGTCGCGTTAATATGCGAGCAGTAAGCCTGCAGTTTAGGGGGTTAGTGCCCTTGAGGCCAAGGCTGTTCGTACCAGGGCTCCTGAGCCACATGCAGCGGTCTGGGCTTGAAAACAGCCCACTGAGAATAATTACGCCTGAATCACTGCTCTCCTACAGTCATTCACATTGGCATCGTACGAGAGATAGCTTTTATGGAAATACAGCACTTGCACAGTTCTAAATGCCACATGGAGTGACAGCATCCGCTGACAGTCTTGTCTGTCAAATCCCATAATGTGAGAGGAAGTGTGCCTCAACAAATGCCAGAGTAAATACTGTAAAAGTGCGCTGTCAAGCCCGGTACATGAAGTAACGTGGAAGGCGAAGTATGACAACGGGAGCGCAGCGAAGGCCCGGGTTGTTATGTAGAACCCTGAATTACAGGCACGCCTTTGTAATATCTAAGAGCCATCTTACAGAACATGAGCGCCGCACGCGGGAGCGCCGCAGCCCTCGCTCCGCACTGCACGACTGCGACGGAGGGCAGATTAAGCAACGCTAGTACGAAACATAGCCCTCGGGCAACCACAACTCATTACGGCTGTGTTCTTGTGACGGAGGCCACGGCAGTTTGCGTTTAAAAATAGACTGCTGAAATGGCACTACCCATCTGGCCCACCTGCCAAGCAGCGCTGAGGATTATTATCCACAATTTCCTTTGGCTTTGGACTCAACCGTGTAACTCACCATGACAGTGCATGAGAGTAGGAGGAGACAATCAGACAAATTTACCTCTCCGCTCGCATGCTTGTGTATCTGTTTGCTTGTTTGCTGGTTTTTAATTTTTTTAATGCAGTCTAAATCGCACTCTGCAGTTTTCAGCCACGCAGGAACAATGCGCTGACCTGTCGGCCGAATACAGACAGTGACGTTCCCTTCAGGCCCAGAACTGCTCTCAGCGTCTCTGACAAGCCGGTCCAGCGCCAGAACAAGGATCATATAGGCTCCAGTGTGAGAAAAGAAATCCCACTACATGAAAATTACTTTCAGTTAATGAGATATGATGTATTATTACACATAATAATGTGCTAGGACTCCTATTTAATGAATGTCACACTGCAGAGCGTGGAGGATACGCTGTGTGTACTGTTGATGGAAGTTGGTGATATGTTTAATGAAACTGGGCCTTTCTGTGGGTCTATATGAGGAGCCCCAGTAGTCGTTATGAACTGGAACTGACTGCATTTACATGCATGAGGTGGCAAGCTGGTACAGCGCCGTAACCAGTAACTACACAAAAGCACTACACAGAACGGACTATCAGTCAATGAAATGTGACGTATTATTGAGCAAAGTAAAAGTAAAGCGTATAGTCACGCGGGAACACAGCACAGTGTGAACAGTGTGAAATTCTTTCTCTGTATTCAGCCCAGTGCCGGGGGGGGGGCGCAGTGTGTGGGGACGGTACCTTGCTCAAGGGTACCTCAGTGGTGCCACTGGCAGTCCTGGAATTCAAACCCACAAACTTCTGATCACAGGGGCAACTCCCTAAACACCAGGCCACCAGCTGCTCCAAACATAAATCTTTAAGATTTTAGAGTTAAATCACATTGTAGACTGTGGAGGACCCGTTACTGTTGATGGAAGTTGATATGTGAGGTACGTTGCTAAAAAATTGGGGCTTTCTGTAAGTGATGGGTGTACAGTTGTATCAGCATCTATACTGGGGGCCAGCGATGCTTTCAGGAGCCCCGGTAGGTGGACTGGGCTGGAAAACCTGCACATTTATACGCATAAGCAAAGCACATTTTCAATCCTTCAGCGTTAACAAGGTGCACCCAGAATGAAAGATGCTTAATATAACGACAAAGAACAGAATAAATCAGTCTATTCTGTCCCATTCTTTAATACTGCTGCACAAAACAACATATCAAGAAGCAAAATCACCCATCAGACAAATTAATGACCAAATATCTATGCCCCCATGACCCAGAATCAGCCCTAATAATGAACCCTGCTGGGAGAATTCTAACAAATGATGCCCCTCGTGCCCATGAGGTCAGCAAACGATCTGAAAAGTGGCTGTTAAAATGCATGAGGCTACGGCCTGTCAGGGCCATCAAAAATAATCAGATATGTCAATCCATGTCCACGTTCACGGTCTGGTGAGACCACAGTGGCCACTAGGGGGCGCAGCGTCTCGCCTCCTGCTCAGTCTCCCTCTGCCAAGCGCGTGCACTGCTGTTCGTGCAGCTCGTGCTGGAGGGGGGCACCAGCAGAGTCTCGTGAATCTTTGGTGAGGAGGTCTTGGTGCTGCTGCTTTGGGGGGGGGGGAAATAATGCCACCGGTCCTTTCTGAGGAGGGTTTTTTCCTCCCGGATCACTGGGACTTTTCCTGAAGAGCCTTATAAAAGGCTCCCCATCATTCAGCATGCAGATCATGAGGAAGCAAGAAGGAAAAGCACCAAACTCTCTCCCTCTCTCTCCCTCCCTCTCTCCCTCTCTCTCCCTCTCTCTCCCTCCCTCTCTCCCTCTCTCTCCCTCTCTCTCTCTCTGCTGCAGCTGATCTCACTGTCGCCCCCCCCACACACACACACACACTTCCCCTCTTTTTTATTTCGATTACAGCAGAAAAGAGATTAGGAAGGGATTACTTTAGGGCATCAAAACTGTCTGGGCTCTACCATAATGCAGCGTTACCTTCGGTCCCACACACACACACACACACATATATATATATACATACACACACACACACACATATATACATACACACAAACACACACAAACACACACACATATATACATACA
>JBBPCX010000016.1:10722398-10732815 GCA_037974365.1 Hydrocynus forskahlii | reverse complement strand
CACTCGTTCACTATGTAGGGCACGGTAAAAGAAACCCGCAGTGCATGATGGTCCATGTGTATTAATGTAGTGTACAGGTCTGGACACTGTGATTCTGTAGTGCACTATGTAGTGGGTGAAACTGACGGTTGGAATTTTGGACAACACCACAAAATGGCTGACTCACTACATAGTGCCCTACATAGGGAACGAGTGCACATTTCGGACACAGCTATGGAGTGTCCAGAAGAGTCCAGACTTAAACCCCACCGAGCTGCTTTAGGAGCTTTATATACACACATTCACACATTTATACCTGAATGAATGTATTATTTGTTTGTAATTATGAATAGTATTCTGTTACACACAAAGTAATGTGTGTAAATGTTAGAAACCACCCTTTCATTTAAAGTGCAAGTTAAACCTCTCAGTGTCAGGAAGAGAGCAGGAAACATCAACACAGTATTCTACAGACGCCCAAATATACCTCTATTATCCACTGTTCCGGTATTTTTGTGTAACTTTCAGGGAGAAATCTGCAGGGATGTTTTTCCACTTCTTCTGAACACCTTTAAAGTTCTGGCTGCATTTTCTGAGATACCTCCCAAATTTACACTCATCAGTCAATAAAACCTTCCTCCACATCTCAGACGCCCAGTTTGGAAGTTTCAGTGCAGATCTGTTCTTTTATATCTTTTCTACTGTCAGTAATGGCCTCTTGAAGAGCTACACGACTTCTCAGCCCCGCAGTGTTGAATCCGCTCCTCACACTGGAGGGAGGAACAGAAACACCTGTGGATTTTTTCAGATCTGAAGCAAGAGTGGAGCTTGAAGTTCTTTCAAAGATTAAAGCTTTAAGCGCTGTTTATCTGAAAGGGACAATTTTGTTGGTCTACCAGGTCCTGCAAGACTGTTACGGGTCCAGTTTCTTCTTTTGAACTCCAGTTTGAGAATCTCCAGATTTTCCACTTCTGTTCCTTTGACTTTCCCTTTCTTTCTGAAAGTGGATGATCTCCTGTCTAATCTCCTCATAAATCTCTCCTTTAGCCGTTTTAGATGCACATGAGAGGGAAGTGAAGTAGCTGATGTATGTTTGATGAGCTGCTTGCATGAACGTGTCTCTTTAAAATGAATGTGATGTCAGTTGGAGCTTTGGGAGCGGCTCTTGTTGGGAGGACACGACTGGATCTGGCTGGGTTTGAGATCAGAAGGATGGAAAGAGGAACAGGAGCAGCAAGGGTCACTGGTGTTTAGATCTGGTGTTTCAGTGGTAGCAGCATGTTAATAAAGTTCAGTTTAACATTCTGCCTGAGAAAGAGACAAGATAAACTCAATAACTAGCAAGATCTGAGGTCTTTCAAATAGTGACCCAGTATCAGCGTGTGATAACTGTTATAACTTGTTTATAACTACTTATTAATTATTTGTGAACAACCCAATTAACAACCTGATTTTAAATCCTTTATAAACCTTTTAAAGGGAAGTCTTACTGTAAAGTGGTACCTTGTTATTTAGTGTGTGAGTGTCAATTATGTTACAAACAAAAACACCCATAAAAAGAAGAAAAACCAAGTGGGAGGGTTTGAAAGGGAGACTAGCGAAAAGTTACAGGGTAAGACTGAGAAAAGGCGCGTGACACGGGAAAGGAAAGAGCAAGAACGAGAAGGGACGGCTGCAGCATCAGGGAGGATTCAGCCGAACGACGCCGGGGCTTGTTGTTGGGCGATGCCTGATGGGGCCCGGATTTGATACGCCGAGTTGTGGAGTGAACTTCAAAGCCCTTCCTCCTATTGCTTTCCCTCAAACAGCTGTCAGCTTTGGGGAAGATAAGATTCTTTACAGTGCTTGTCTTGTTCTCTCTGACAGCACAGGACCTGGATAAACAATAAAGGAAATATATATCAAAAGGAAAAAGAGGAAGAGATGAAGAAAAATGCACCCATAAATTGAGTTTCTATCAGTCGCTGTGGCAGATGTCTTCCCAGCCTGATGAGCACGTTGCAGCTGCCTGGGTGTCATCATGAAGCTGCAGCTGCCTGTTTTAAGGACTGTCAGCTCCACTGAGTGTGTGTGTGTGTGTGTGTGTGTGTGTGTGTGTGTGTGTGTGTGTGATGGGGATGAGTGTGTTCTTACAAACATGTCGCAAATACAAACCACACGGCAGTTGCTGTATTTATAGGCATTAGGGGTCGTCCAATTATCAGGCTTGCTTTTAATCAGAGCTCATGTTTATCATTCTTCCAATGATCTGAATTTCCTATTTCCCTACTGTCCCAGTCACATCATATTTCTCTCGTTCCCTTTTAGCTCAGAAAGCCAGCAGTTGAGAGTTATGTAGCTGATGCAAAATTATAATTACACTGAATAACGCTGAAAGCATGATTATACATGATATATTAATAAGATAAATTATGATATAATTCCATTTAATCTGTACAATTTAAAGCACAATGTAAAAGGAGCCAAAGTCTCTTGGTGCTCTTCTGTGACGCTTCCCGTGTGAAATAGCTGGGCTTTGTGTTGGAGAGCCTCTGGTTCTCCAGTGAGCTCTAATCTTAACCGGCTGCAGCAGAGCTTCTATTCTTCCTTCTTTAGACTAAAGAGATAAGAATCTCCGGGTAGAAAACAAGCCGAAGCTCCACACTGCCCTCTGGAGGAGTTCTAATGGTTCCTTAATATGGAACGTAAAACAAAAGAGAGAAGCTGTTTCACATCAAAGCTCCTAATTTACTTTTTTCCACACTTTCATGACTTTCAGAATAGTCAAGGATTCTGATCCATCCGCAAAGTATTATCAAATACACGCACTGTAGTTAGGTAAGACTAAGCTTGTGACACACACACACACACACACACATATATATGCACTATATGGACAAAAGTATTGAGACACCTGTCCATTCCACCAACAGGGACTTGAATGATACTGTATTCAGATCCAGAGACTTTAATCTGGAGTTTAATCTGGAGCTGGTCCCCCTTTGCAGCTCTAACAGCTTCCACTCTTCTTGGAAGACTTTCCACAAGATTCTGGAGTTTCTGTGGGAATTTGTGTCCAAATACTTTTGTCCATATAGTGTAAATCTAAGTTTTTCATTGGTTTCTCTCTAGCGGCATCACATTATGCATCACATTATGTTCTTTAACGGCCTGTAATTTGTATGGGATATAAATGATCTGTAACATTTGTTTCCATTAGAACTAAAACAATCCATTTAGATTTTGCCTGTCACTATCTTTCACCATCGTATATTTATTCCCATTGTTTTATATGTAGAGTTTAATGTCTAGATATATCATAGGATAATGAAAGGAAATCTCACTCTATTTCTACATTTTTGTAACTGACTGGTTTAATTATGTGTCAGGTTCAATTTAAACAGTCGCTGATGCCCAGCCTATCAAACTTACGATCCTTGTGCCAAATTCAAATACACAGCTAATTACTGATTAGCCATTATTAGCAGCAGCTCATGCAAGACTATAAGCATCCACCCAGAGATCCAAAGAAACAACCTTCAAGTGTCGACTTCCAAGTAAAAATTCCAAGAAAAAGAAAAAAAGGGAAATTTGCACTCATCCATCACGGACTGCAGGGATGTACTTCTCATATTTAGCAAAACAAGTAACTTGCAAGTCCACAAACAGACAACAGCATTTCGTCTGCAGGCTTCATCGGGTCACGGACTGCACATGTTGATGTCCTTTCAATTGTTTTGTGGAACCAGATGTTGACAATCCAGTTCTTTTGGTTTGTGTTAAGCAGAGTGATTTTTTCTGCTGTTGTATTTTAGGCACTGATATCGACTTGTTGCCTGGTATCCCCAGAAGAAAAGACAAGCGAGCTCTGGTAGAGTTCTGTACAACACCCAACATGTTCCCGCCAGCTGCGAACCGAGAGGGACTGGGACCCACAGTTCAGCAGCTGGTTCGAATCTGAGTATGGGTGGAGTGTTCACCCCTGTCAGAAAACAGAAAAACTGGTCCACACAGTTCTTCTCAGACACTTGAATCCAAGTACGATGTGAAAATCATTATTTTTGTTGAGTCCTGCCAGCACAGCATCACCCTGTTCCCGACATTAAGGGTAATTTTGCTTAGGAATAACAGGCAAAGCGATTGCAGGCAGCTTTGACTGCCCTGAAAGCGTTATGGACCAAAATAACCCGAACTGCTGGATGGCTTTCGGAGCCTCACAGCCCATCAGCAGCCTGGCATGCTGCATAATTTGCTCCACTTGGGCCGGTGGCGGCGGGGAGGTAGAGAGTGAATCACGGAGCCAGAGGCCTGGGAGCCCCGGGCTGCGCTGTTTGTGTATCTCCGCCACTCGCTTCCATGTGCTCGGGTGTCAGCCGGCGGAGGAGTGAGCCGTCACCTTCTCACGGCTGTTATTACCGCGCTCGGCCGAGGGCTTCCGCCGAAATCGATGTGATGACCGCGTCCCGCGCTCCGGCTCCAGACCTTCATGTCAGGTGTGAAACTACGAGAGGACACATGTCCTTACAGCCCGCAGTGAGGCGTGCTGCGAGCAGGGCCTCGCCTCAGATGTCCTACAGCACGCGGCCCCGGAGTCGGGCTAATGTCAACAGCTGGCGCCACGCTCGCTTACCGAGTCAACACCGCGGAGGGGTGAAGCAATTTTAGGAGAGAAAAGCTTGCACATTCCAAATGAACTTTTTCACAAAATCGAGGTTTGCCAAGGCAATCTCTGCAATTATTTTTTAATGAGGCAATTCCAGTTTGAATTATTAAACATTTCAGACACACAAAAACAGCAACTGTTCACAGTCTCAGTTTCATTAACCTACATTTTTTAAGTTTTTCCCAAACGCTATTTCCTTCCTTTTTTTCCGTCCCTGATAATGAATCATGGCTTTAGACTTGGGATGAAACTGCAGCTGTGCGCTTTTCCCGGCTGCTGGAGCCGTGTGTGCTGAGACACAGCAGAGACAGCAGCGTCGGAAGCTCTGCTAGTTTACGTCAGCCCTCATCTCTTTTCATTGGAGCGCTGGAGGGCTTGCCTACTTTACAGCAACTCATTTTTCACACCAGTGCATCCTCAGGAGAGAGGATAGTATTCACTAGTATTCACTAGTATTTTGTATCAGCGACAGGGTTAACGTGTTTCTCAATGCATCCTAACGCTAACTAACTATGACACCATTTACATCACCTTTTTGGTATGTTGGATCAGAAACACTGGTCTCAGACAAGGAAACCTGTCAATCACACCCTGTTCAGCAGAGTCTTATATGTGTCAGTGAAGTAAGAACAAAAGTAGAAGTCAGAATACTGCTGCCCTGCAAAGACTGACATGACTGAACTCTCAACCTTTTAAATTTCAGTTACTTCCAGCAATAACAAAACCAGTGTTATTTGATGTGTTGCCCAACAGTTTCTGACCAGAGGATGTCTGAGCAGTGGCACCATCACTGGGAAATCATGAGATCCACGTCACTGCCAACCACAAATTCAATGATGCAAAATTTCAAAAAATCAAAAATCAAAAATGTTTGTCTATCATCAAAACAACAGGACAGGAAAAACTGTAAAGCGCCGCTTCACAGTGACGCAGAACGTAAATTCAGATGTAATATATTGTGCTCACGGAAATATCTTCCATAACCAGTCAACTAAACTAGGAAACTAGGAAAACAAAACCAAAACCTCTCGACAGTCAAGAGTTCATTTCCGTCATGCTCAAAATCACAAAAGGGGTGAGAAAACAGACTTCTGGCGGATTTCTCATTCCTCGCGTGTCGGCCACAACAGAGAGGGGAGAATGAAGGGAACGCCGTGTTCTTCACGGGTCTCCCGAGCAGAGTCCTCAACTGTCACCCGGCGCCCGGTGATGGTTTGAGTGAAGGCAAGGCTGGCCCTCGAGACGCCGGGCTCACGTCCACCTCACCTCAGGGCCTCGCCAGCCCGGGCCGCGGCGTCCGGCCGCTTCGACTGCACACGTCAATCCACTCCCCCCACGCCGCCCTCATTAATAACCACTACTGGAGCTAGTGACAGTTCGTGGGGTAGGGAGGGGAGCTACCGAAGAGGAAAAGGAGAGCGAGGCAGCAGGACACCAGTCACTAAGCATCTGGGTTAGTGACGTTATGGGAAACTGCACACGCGATAAATCAGTTCTGCTCTGCCAGCCTCTCTCTGGACTCTTCAAGCCCTCCTCACGATGACGTTTTAGGGGAAACACTGAAATCTGTGCATTTGTGCCCACTGCTCATAATAGGAAACCGGATGGGTGGTCTGTCTCATGCCGTTAAAAAAAAAAAAAAAAAAACACAGGCAATTTATGCTTATCAGATTTTATGTTACCACTGAATATTCACTTTCCATATTTGTCGGCAAAATATTCCTTCTACATTCCTCAAGGCTATTCAGAATGTGCAGATTGCAAGGGAATCTTCCATTAATATTCATGTTGTTGCTTTTTTTTCATTAATGCCGGAGTAAATTGTGTTAGATCAGATTCGGAGGGCCGGGGGTCCTCTCAGCATCCGCAAGATGAAAAATTCAAATGTACGTGCACATGGCAAAAGAATGCCAAATGCCAATTTGCTGGCATCCCAACACTCGCAAACCAAAATTGAGGAGACATGTGGAGGACGGTTAAAGTACATATATAGCCCGGTACATCCGTATATATTTATATATGTATTTATTATATTTATCTACCGACACACTGCCTGCGCCTCAGTGAGTGTGGTTTTAGGATAAGGAGCTGGGCGCTCGTTGCACCTGCCCTACTTTGGTTTGACTAATGAACCAGCAGTGCCCTGAATCTGTCCGCTGGTGGAGGGGAGGGAAGAAGAGCGGGTCCCTGGCTGGTCCTGCCCACGTGCCGCTCAGGAGAGATACACAACCTCTTCCCAGGACACTGGGCTAGGCCTGGCATGGGCATGGAAGCAAGCTGGTACCAACACATTCACCACAGGCAACAGTCAGTAGGACACTGAATCAGTTACCATGGCTCTGCAGGGACGACACAGTGATGAGCCCGAGTCAACTGGCTCGTGTGCTTTACAAAGCGTGGCCTGTTGCTGCTACAGTGCTTCTGAAATTAACGTCCAGTTTAGTAAATATGTAGCTCATCACTAAAAGGGCACACAGGTCCAGTCACACTTTCCAGTGGGATTCAGTGTGATGAGCGATTCTGCAGACGAAATAACTCGGGCTGCAACTTATTCTGTATTCCAGACCAAATAAATTACACAGGTAGCACGTGAATATTGTTTCAGACAGCAGCACTAAACTCCCGAAACAGAGGGAACGCTAATTTTAGCAGTGTCCAGCCATGAACCGCCCAACATTCCCTCCCTCTGACAACAAACTCCTGAAAGAGAGACTCTATGAGACACAGTCAATCACAAGACTGTTATTATTTTAGTTTTTATGAATTTACTGTCTGTAGAAGGCAAGGTAGTCAGCATGCTAACAGCTATGTTACTGTAGCGCGGTGCTGCGGCGAGAATGTAATTATGATGATAGAAAATACTCACGCTACCTTCTGCAAGTTAGCCATTTAGCTAATGCTGTTAGCTTCTTGCCTCACTGGGTTGTTGCTCACCTTTATTTTGCTGAAGTGTTCAGCACTTTTCTCTTATGGGTATTAATTTATCAAGAATAAGTTTCTTCATTTTGGGGCCATATATAACATATATAAATAAAAACTACAAAACCAGAGATGGTGTTTTGTCCCAACAGTGACATTATGAGATGCAGAGTTTAAAATTCAGAACTAAATAGTGGAGTACTCGACAAACTCAAGACAAAAGAGAAAATTCTAATTTTCTGACTAAACCTTTTAAAGGGGTGTAATTCTACTCTGCTGGAGAATAATGTTTTGGGAACAGTAACACGGAACGAAGTGCACACTGCATTCCGAGTAGGACGTGTTGCGTGCTGCGAGTTTAAACAGCACAGGCACATGGTGCATAAATTACATACATTTATAAATTAGGCCTGTGGGTGGCATGCATCCTGACTGCCCTGCAAACTGCTACAAAAAGCTCGATACACACAGATGACAAAGCAAATCCTACCGAATCATGCTGCCTCAAAAGGAAAGATCTGGCTTTTGAGTATCTGTTTACAAAATGTATTTACTTTGCTCTTTTACTCTGTTTACCCCCGACTTCAAAATGAGCCGTAATATCCTCGCAGTAAACAAAGTCTTCAGTAGCCGCGGCCAGACACACTTACTGCAGCAGACGCGGCGCTCCAGGACACTAAACGGAATACAGAGGCAATAAAAGCCCATACACATGGTGAGGTAAGTTTACACCTCTGTAATGGGTACTTAATGAGTAATATACCAATGAAAGAAATAAGTCTAAAATAAGTTTCCCCTGATTATGAAAAAGCAATTTGTGGCCTGCACAGATTTACAATCAAGTCTTATTGTCTCTTATCCCTTGGAATAACTGTTTACAAGCACAAGATGTGCCCGGTACAGCGCTTTGATCATCATCCCTAATTCGGTTGTGTTTTATAAAGTCAGTGAGTATTGTTTTCGTATCTCTGCTAAAGTTCTTCCCTTCGGAATTTACTTGATTAACTTTAAGCGTTAACATCGACTTCTAGGTACAAGCTAGTTTAATGGCTTTTAGAAAGAAATAATAGTGCACTGCAGTCCATCAGACATACAATGTCTATATTTGAAAGTTCATGTTTAAACCCGCGTTTATTCCTGGTAAAAGTGCTGCATGAGTGTTGGTTCAGTTAGCTCTTCATGTCACGACCATTCTGCTGTAAACTCCACGGTTTAAACCGAGGGGATAAATGGCCTCCCCGTCTGATGGATGAGTCACAGCCACGTTTGGGTAAATGAGATATTCCAGATGTAAAATCACCACAGCCGCCAAAAGGTGGCTGATTAATCTGCCTGAGATCAGATATTGTGATATTACATACTAGATAAGATCAGATATTATAACACTGATTAACGGTATGTTTCATTATGAGGAAAGATTTGGCCTATGTAACTGGATTCAGCAAATTGAGACACTGAAAAGATGTAACTGTACACATAGTTTGTTGATATTTTTTCTTTTCTTTTGTTTCTTTTGTCTATTAAAATGCATCAAGCCTCAGAAAAGCTAGCTACCAAAAACACTGAAATGTCGTATTTTTGCAGTATCACCCATTTATCATGTATAATTGTGACTGATGTTTTTTCCCCTCAATTTTCTTAATAACGAATATATTTTGTAAAACCATATTCTAACAATAAAACACACTGCCGTGTGCTTCTACATTCTGCTTTGTGCTGCTGACCTCTTCAGTCTGATAGCGCAAGAATAACAAACGCCACCAGGTGAGTCGCACTGGACGGAAAGTGTGAAGCGCTCAGCCACTACGAGTGATGGGACTTTGTCGATTAAAAACTGTTATTGCTGATTTATCAGCCACGTTCTTCTCCAAAGACAGTGGTGGAAAGGGCTGCTGCAGCTACTGGAACATGTTTGGCTCTCTCATAGCACCCACCTCAACGCAGACTGCAATTATATATAATTTACATTCTCTGCTCTGTTTAAAATTCTACTGAAACAAAAACGAATTGATTTATATATGTTTTTGTACCAGAGTGTAGAAAAGGCAGCTCTGTAAATAGTCTGCAGCCAATTAAATGACGACCCTTGTGTTTATAGGCTATAAATGAATAGCATCAGTAGCTGATGAGCCTCAAAACAAAGAAATTTAAAAAAAAATGTTTATAATTAAGAGGACGTCATAAAAGCTGTTGAAGAAAAGGCAAATCGTCGTCATGAAAGTACAAAGTTCTGACCTGTTTTCGAGCAGCGGCTTAGTCAGCAGTGTTTATGGATCTACGGTTATTCTGAGAGCCACACTTTGGTATAGTATTGAATGAAACAGTGAAAAAACAGGCGCTGGGTTGGATTACAATTTTCCCCCGGCGCCTGCAATCTGCTTTGACTTTGATGTCATGCATTGTTAGTGGCGAGTGTGTGATTAACTAAACTAATGATTCATGGGCAGCATGTAGAGCGTTTTTGCAACAACTATTATTCAGCCTGTGGAGTTTTCATTTCTCGCAGAGCATGTTTCTGTTTTGTCAATAACTAATAATCTGCCTCAAAGAACAGTTCAGGACGACCTCCCCTTTAGTTTTGGTTTTATGAACATACTGAGCGAGCGCCTGCTCCCGACAGCTCTGCCCCAAAGCAGCGCCTAAAAATATTCCTGGCATTTCCACAGACCTCAGGTCCACCAGTGGCGGTGGCGGGTGGACGCGAGTGGCACCAACATGCGCTTCATGGTCTGAGAGCGTAACGTACACTTCAGGCACTTTCCCGCGGCTCTGCAGAACCGTTCTGTATCTAAACTGTACCGTGACGGTACTGAAGTTGTATCAGGTTCTAAACTGTACTGTGCTGGTACTGAAGTTGTATCAGGTTCTAAACTGTAC
>JBBPCX010000016.1:10704299-10716680 GCA_037974365.1 Hydrocynus forskahlii | reverse complement strand
AAGAACCGTCATTCAAGAACCGTCATTCAAGAACCGTCGTTCATCAACAGCTGATAAAGCCACACGGGCGAGGGAATGTTTGGTAAACGTTTGTTCAGAACTACGACGCAGTTACATCCACAAACGCCACTTAAAATTCTGCTGGGCACAAAGAAGCCCTATGTTAAGCCCAGAATGTCCAGAAGCGGCATGAACTTCTCTGGGCTCTGACGAAATCCAGATTACCTGTCAGGCGGCGCCCTGATCCCTCCTCGGTCTCTCTGCCCTCAATTATTAAGAATTAAGTAAAAAGAAAACAAAATGTCAAAGCAGCACTCATGTTCCCCTGGGAGATTTCTCCACTCTGTCGCTGCCTATTGCTGCCCTCAGCACTCACTCAAATATAAAAGCGTAGAAGTTTCAAACATTTCTAGACCTGACATTTCCACAACAGCCAAAACATGCAAATAAAAATATTAATAGCTGTGGAGTGAGGGAGGTCTGTGTCTTCACAGCGAATGACTGGACTTGTGTCATGCTGGCAAAGAGAAAGTACAGTATGGAACAAGCAGCAGGCATGTGCTATAAATGGCTGCCAGTTTGGATTGCTGCTTACATTTGGAACCATACAGTCCATCTAATCCTCCCAGGAATACATGAAGAGAAGGTAACCTGGAAAAAAGGGGAATTAATCATCACAGGCACTACCTTGAAAGTTGAAATACTTTAACAGAAACGGTAATTCAAGCCGCTAATGAATCCTTTGGTAAAAACGCGGCCGTAAGCAGGCCACGGCTCGCTGTACAATAGTTAACGGCATAAGGAATCAGGGCAGACTACCAAGCGCGACTGCCAAACTGGAGCAGAGAGCCGAGAGGAGCAGTTTGGGGTTCCCAGCATGATGAGGTTGCAGATGGCTGTGTGAGGTTTTAATGGGACCCATATGAAGACAGGTATCCAGCACAGACGTTCAAGTACATCTCCAGTCGACTGTGGCATCACTGAGCAAACAGCTCGTCCGCGGCGGCTCTGGAGAGCTCTGCGCCGGAGTGAAGAGGAGGCGGAGGGTTTTAAATCCACTCCCTTCAAAGAACACCAAGACCTCGTTTACACCCTCTCTTTCCTGTGACTAGCATCTGAACACTAACCACGATCAGATTTCAGAAATGTGTATTTATACTGGGAGTCATACGTCATACTGGGTGGTGGCCTAGTGGGTCATGGGTTCGAATCCTACCTTCAGCACCACCACTGGGTTCCTGAGCGAGACCCTCAACCCTCAGTGTCTCCAGGGAGACTGCCCCCTGCAGTTAGGGAATGGAAGTCGCTTTGGATAAAAGAGTCTGATGAATGCCGTAAATGTAAATGTAATTCTCCAGTCAGATAGAAATGTGGTGAGTAAAAAGTATATCAGCAAAACTGCCGCAACCAATTGCCCGTGCTGCTCCTCATTTTTCTCAGTTTTGTACAAACCTGGTCATTCCCTCCCTGCAGAGTCAGTGATAATAAGTGGACGTCTGTCAAGAGCAATTAGTCTTTATCCACTCGTCACTGCTGTCACGAATCACACGCACTAAAAAGGAAAACTGCAATGGGAAACAATGAGGCCAATTAAAGTAAAACCTAACTGGTTTTAAGCTAATGAGCTCAAGCAAAGATTAGTAAAGTGAATTATATGGGAGTTGTAACTGGGAAGCCGGAATGCGATCTGGGGGGGGCTGAAAGTGGCCTGATGCATTTATACTTATAATTCTCATCCAGATATAATCCTGATCCTCAAAACACTTCCAATGACCAGCTGTAAACTAAGTCTATCCTTCAGTAACACTTCAGTTCAATGAATCGTTGTTACTGATGTATGAAATTCAAGGCCTCCAACCCAGACTGTGATCTCAAAGGTCATCAGGCCATAATCAGTCTGAAACTTACTTTCGAAATCTCTACAACCTCCTGATAATGACCAGTCTCGTGCTTTTGTGTTGTTTTGGCCATTCAGTTTCTTTCCTTCACGTTAAACCTGTGTGCTTGTTGTTGGTGTGGAACTTCTAACAGACATGACAGAAAATTCTTTTACACTCTGCCTCAGTGTTTAATTAAGTATTTAATTTAAAAAATAAACAAATGTAGAAATAAAGTCTCCACAACATCCTTTTGTGCTGTTTCAGACATTCATTTTCTTTCTGTCACTTTATTGTTGGAGGATATAAAACTTATACCAGCCACAACAGAAAGAGAAAATTCTTTTACGTTCTGACTCAGAGTTTAATTAAGTATTTAATATACAAAAGTACAAAAATGGTTTAGGAAAAATGCCAAGCCTGCAATAGCGAGACACTGCAGAACAGTGAAAGACCATCTGTACGCTACAGTTGAGGTACTGATACCACTGAGCTTCGGACTGAAAGACTGTATATCCTTAATATCAGCGAAAGACTATCACACGGACCTCGATCTCATCTGTAAATGGAAGACATTATAGAAAAGTGGTTTATTAAATGTTTTCAACTTTTCACATTTATAATTAACTACAGCTCAGAAGTCATGCTTTCTAACAGCATCAATCAAACGGTGCAAATGAACTGTAATTACTAAATGACCCTTTGCTCCATAATGACAGACTTGATAATTTAATGCCAGAAATTAGATCTTCATGTTGAATAAAATAGAACTTTTGTGCATTTACGTCAATGAATGAATGATTCTAATGGTTTTGATTTTTTGTCTTCCCTCTTCTTTCTGTGCAGTTCAGCCGTGACACTTGAGAGTTGAGGAGGAGTCGGTTGCCCTCCAGCAAAAAGAGACTACAGCGAAAACAAAAGGACATTTCATGCCTGGGGCTAAAAGGACCGTTTTACACTGGAAAGTGTTTTCGATTTGGCTGAACATTCTGATTTCTGGCTGGATTTGGCTGGACCCTCTCATCCCTGTTACCTCTCTGGAAGATCTTCTGGAACATTTGTCGATCCTTTGTTCTTTATCCTCTTATGAAATAAACCACTTTCCAAATAATATCTAACTTCAGCCTGGCCTGTGAATATTGGCCATGACTGACAAGCGCCCTTCATAACTGCCGAGCTGGAAAAGAGAACTGAGAGCACAAGCTGAAACTTCAGCTTGCTAAATAATAATTCATCAGGTAATAACATGTTTTACTGCCTTCTACTGTCGAACCAATGGATTATTATAGGAAGGGCTTTAACAATCCATTAGACAACAGCAGTGCAAATTTTCACACTTTCCCAGCGTGTGACAAACCACCCGAGGAAATTTCCAAGCAGTTTCCATTCAGTTTAAGTGTCCTGGTGGTTCGAATCAGTAAAATTCTGAAAATAAAACACTAAAAGCTGAGTCACCTACAGCTAATTTCAAGAGTGGGTCTGGTACACAGACAAACACTAAAAAGATTTAAAGCACGTAACTGTGGTTTTACAACCCACTTACTTGTCCATATTGAGCAGTCTGAATTTTCTCCAGAAAGATGGAGATCCCAGCACGCATCACTTACAGAAACAAAAACCCACAAACGTGCAAGTTGGCAGAACCATCTTTCAAAGCAGGTGGAGAAATCGTGTATTATGAGTTTCTATTGTATTATTTTCTACTACTATATTTTGTGATTTTTATTTAAGCATAAAAAAGCTAAAAATAATATAAGCTAAAGATTAAAGGCTGGAGGGGCTGGGGGGGGCAACATAATCAATAATCCGGATTTTTACACGCATCCAGTTACTATTTGGGGCAATCCAAGCTAGAAAGTAATTCTAAACAATAAAGTGATAGAATGAAAAGGCTAAATAAAATGTTTAGGTGACTTTAACTATGATTCTACATTAAGAAATAACTGTTATGATTCTACACTGAGAAATAAACGAACACAAAAACTGCACTAAAGTTCATTTCTCCACACTTTTCCACCAAATATAGTGAACTATGTAATCATAATCTGTCCTGTTCATTAGAACCATTTAAGTGTTTCCCTGGGAGCGAATCAGTGTCACCTCAGTTTTCACCCGTTTCCGCACGTAGCGTCATTTGACGAGAACAGAATCCAGTCAGAGCGACTTTGATCTGTTTGGTTCGTTACCGTTATTGTCTGATCGCAGCAAATCTTTTCAGCAAAGAACTGAGAGTCTGCAGACCTTCTGACATCATTAACATAATTCCATTATCCGTGCCCTAGAGCTTTGTAAGTGGGAGCATCATAAAAGTCCAGAGATCATAAAATATTTTATGCATTGCTGATTTCTCGGGCTTTTGTGCTCTACCTATTGGGGGCGGGGGGGCGGGGGGGGCAGTGGATCAATAGAGGCTGAATCTTGGCAACACTCTAGTCTATAAAGTACTGCATGCTTGCAAGACTCTCTAACCACTTTCTGAATTAATGACAGATGTCGCTCCACACCTTTCGGTATTCCTGTAGCTGATCTGAATAACCTTACACGCCCTTCCAAACAATAAAATAATCACGCGATGCCAAAATCACAGCCTAACAGATTGCGGTCTCTAACTAGTCCGTACAAAACAAGACAATATTCTACACTCAGATTATATTACTAGATATTTACCTCTCAGGGGAACTTCACAGGATCAGGACTGTTCACAGGTTTGGTGAATGGAACCAGATGTCCAAACAGGTTAGTTTGTTTTGTGATCTTTTTTGGTCTAAAATGCATGTTTATGCATTTAATGAGGAGGGGTATCTGCAGGGCAACGAGGGGCAAAACACCACCAAAACGCCCCGAGCTGTCGAGCACGGACTCCTCTGAAGGCGAGCAGTGGAATCCACACCGAGATGTTACAGCAGGTCCTTTAAGTCCTGTCAGTCGCGAGGTGGGGCCTCCACGGATCAGACTAGTTTGTCCAGTGATTCTCACAGATGCATGATGCTCGCGTTGAGATCTGAGGGATTTGGAGGCCAAGTCAACACTGGAACTTCTTGTCATGTTCCAAATCATTCCAGAAAAATGCCTGAAGGAGGGACGCTTCCACTGAGGAATACCGCTGCTATGAAGGGGTCGGGTGGTGGGTGCGGTGTTGCCAGCAGCCTAGTGGGTCAGATACTTGCCTCTTGACCAAGAGGTCATGGGTTCGAATCCCACCTTCAGCATACCACCAAGACCCTTAACCCTAATTTGCTCCAGGGAGACTGCCCCCTGTAGTTAGGGAATGGAAGTCGCTCTGGATAAAAGGCCTGATAAATGCTGTAAAGGTAAATGTTTGGAGAAATGTCTTGGTGCTGATACCACAGCACACCTTCAGAGGCCCGGTTGGAGTCCATGCTTTGACAGGTCAGAGCTGTTTTGGTGGCATGAGCGGGACCTGCACATTATTAGGTGGTTGTAATGTTGTGGCTGAAGGATGTACTAGTGAAACAAATCGTCGCTGTCGGGCCAAAACCTCATATGTCCAAAATGGATATTTTTCAGGAAACTCAAAAAACTATGTATATTCTAAATAAATGAATACTGTGTCATCAAAAAGTATTTTCAACTCTTTTCATAATAATAATTTCTCAATTTTACAGACCACGTGGAGACTGACCAATAGTATCGGTTTATGAAAAAAAAACAACAAAGACCAAAAGTGGAGTTACGAGGTTTCCGCCAGACAGCGACAAAATAAATAAATACATAAATACTAAGAGCTAAAACCTTCTAGTCTAACGACCTTAACTCTAGAACCCAACATCTAGCACAGCCGAGGCGAAAGGCGCTCCCCACCTCTCACGCGCTACCTTCTGCGGACAGTCGACGGGAGGAAAAGAAAGTGGGGTGATTTGCAGCACATTTATGTGTTTTTTCTTAAAGATTAAGAGTTTTGCTCTATAAATATGTATTTGTGAGTCTTTATTTTGTTTTGCATTTCAGCCACATTCCCCACAAATCTCGGACTTAAATAACTGCCCAAACGCTTCCTCCGCTCTAAATCCACATCCTTCATTTCTCCTCGCTGTCATCTTTTCCCGCGCTGCTCGGCGTCGCGCTTGCAGCGCAGGTTGTGATTTGTGTTCGGAAGGCGAGCTCCACATAAGCACTAGCAGCCTCGAGGCAGAAAGCGTTAAGGCGCTGCTACAGGAGAAGACGCGTTAATAAAAAAGATAAGACGACGGTCCATCACGATTATGAAAAAGCTCTGGATTTGGTGTGCGTGGACAGGAAGACAGGCAGTAAGCAACGTGGGCCCTGATCGAGGCGATTAAGATCGTAGCGATAAGATTACCACCCAACAATCAATGTAATTTCATAAAGCTCTCCGCAGCGATTAACACATTTGCGCATGATTATTTGTTGATGCAATGCTGAAAGCTCTGCTGTTTCCCTTAATTAGCTGGGGTGAGGATTGGCACAGGGAGAAAAGCGACCCGTCTCTGATTAGAGCCAGACAGGGCTGCATCGCACAGAGAGACCCCCTACCTGCAAAGCTGCCTCCCTCGCAGGCTCGTGCTGCTCACTGCGCCCACAGGAAGAGCAGGGGAGGGACGAGAGAACACAACAACAACAAAGACAGGTGAACATGATGTGCACAAAACACAAAACAACAAAAAAACTGAATGCAATGGAGTGAATGCAGATGAAAAGGTGTACATAATGACACACGAGTTGCAATGGGATGTATCATTATGTAGGTATAATGATGCCTGAGTACTCATACGCTGCATCGAGGGAAGAGCAGGGAATGCAGATGCATGATTCAACATTACTCAAAACACTAAAAGAAACAAAACCTCAAAGAGAAAGAGAAAATCATACCACAGCAGTTACAATCCAGCATCTGGGATGCTTTCAGTGACCCAACGACTACTACAGCGGAATGAGGATCTAGAAATGCACTGAGTGGCAAATCAAACAGGGGGCGCAAATATTTTGACAGTCAATTATTCATGCGAATTAATTTAAACAATCCATTAATCAGCCTAAATTTGGCATGTAAATGTGAAACTGTTGCTGTTTTGTCAGTAAAACAAAGTAAAATAAATGTATAACGACACTAAGCTTGTTACTGTACTGACTTTCATTCAAAATATTAGGGAAAACCTTGATTGGCAATGTTCTGATGACGTGAGGCACTGTAACTAACACAGAAAAAAGAACCATCACTTTGTTTTTCGTTTCTTGAAGCTACTCACAATTTGTGGGCTGCTGTAAAAGAAAACCAACAGCTGAAAGTGAAGTAAATAAATATATTACATTACAGCTCTTCAGAAGTAAATGCTGGATATTTCTAATATAAAGAACCTGGTGGGCTTTCTATGAGCTTTAGTGCTGCTTGTAGACTTACAGAGTGAACTGTGTGTTCCCAGGGGGCACTGTGGGTTGATTTGTCAGAAGAGTGTAGAGGAGGGAAAGAGTTCGGCTGCTTCAGAATCATCACGAGCATGTTTTCTTCACAGGTGATTAAAAGTAACATGTAAAGATATGCTGAACTTGCACATGTTGTGTGTGAGCAACTTTATTATTTATTTTCAGCCACAGTTCACCTTCTGTCACTTCACTTTACGACCCTGCAGGTGAACTGCTGCCCTCTTCAGGTCGGATCATTAACTCTTAGTTGGACACCACTTTAAAAATGTAAAAAGGAACTGAAAAATTAACAATAAAAATAAGTCAACAATCCATATTATTGTTGTCATTATCGATAATAATTATTTCAGGACTAGATTTCAGTTTTGAAATGTCGGAACTATAGAATAGAATTATAATAATACTGACTCATTTATGGGCAAAATAAAATTCTCATGCTATTTTCAAATAATCAGATCGATTCAAACTGAATTATGGTCAAATTCATGATGATGCACTGAATCGTCTGATAAAGAACTCCAATCAAATCGTATCACTGAGAAGTCAGACATGTACGACCCCACTGTACACTTTGATGAAAATAATATATATTTGTCCAGCAAACGTGTTCAACAGAGAATTGTGCAGAACCTGACGAGAGGAGATTCCCGGCAGCGTTAGGTCAGATGGTGGGGAGAGAAGTGGAGTGCGGAAGGAGGCGTGGACCTGCAGAGGCTGAGGAGAGTGACTCAGACTGCACGGCAGATTCAGAGCCACTGAGTGGATGGAGGGAGAGGGAAAAAACGGAGGGAAAAAAATGTCATCACCAAGAGAAGGAGAGTGAGGCGGTGCCAAGTCGTGAAAAAAATAACAAGAGAGCCCGAAACAACTGTAAAAATGGTAATCTGTCTCGAGCTTTAATAAAAGGGAGGGGGGGGCACGCGATGAATTATTTCTCTTCCTGTCTAATGAAAGATCAGGGTGGGAGCACTCTGGACCCCGCTACTCAAGTAAATTAATCTTTCCATTGATACGTCTGCAGCTCCAGAAGCCAGAGGGCCGCGGCTCAGCCTCTGCTATCGATGTGAGGCATTCGGAGGAAAATATATAAAATAAAGAAACTTATCTACACGCGTGCAACCACAGCGGCAGCAAAAAAAGAGCGCTCTGCAAGATCAGCTGTGGGAGGCAGGCGCAGGCCGACCCACACCGTGTGCTAGAACACAGATAACGCCTTACGGGGCGGAGACGCCAAGCCCGGAGTCTGTACCGCGCTGTTTGACAGGACTTCTTCTGACATTACATCCTGACAGAGACAGATTTCTGCAGGCCGAACCTATAAACGTAATGCATCGTTAAAGCCATTATTACGAACAGGCGCAGGGGTGGATGTCACTGCTGATATAATTATTTATTAACTTCTTTATGGCCACAATGTTCTCGCCTTCCCGGCCATCTGTCCCCAGCGAGGAGTCGCCGGCACGTTCTGTCGCGCAGGGCCCTCGAGGAGAGAGGACGGAGGGACGGAAAAGGCACCGGGCGAGAGACAGAGCGAGAAAGAGAGAGAGAGAGAGAGAGAGAGAGAGAGGGAGGCACTCGGCTCCTGCTAATAACTGAGAATGCCCCGCGGCAGAGCCTGCAGGGACCCCGCACTTCTGTCAGCTCTTTGGACTGTAGTCGTTACACCTTGACAATCTTCATCATGAGCAGTGGGTTCAGCGTGGCTGAAGCATGAGCACGATCCATTCGAGGGCCTCTGTGTAGAAAAGATCGTTATTTTTCCCAGTGGTTTGTTTAAAGCATGGCTAACACAAAGTGAAAGGAAAAACAAGATAAATGTACTTAACATTCATCCACAAAGAAGTCTTTAATCAGCTGGCACGCCACTTCATAAACAACCAAGTGATCTTCAGCCATCCTGCTGGTTAATGTTCTCACACACTCGGCACCCACCAGGGTGGAGCGAGCGCTGAAAATACCGACTGAAGGACGGGCACTAACACTGTGGCGCAAGATCACTTGAATGCAAATCAACAGATCTGAAAAACCTGCTGAAGTAAAGAGTAAATATGTGCCTCTTGGAAAAATTGAGACACTTAAAATGCTCAAGGTTTCTTGAGGCTCCCTCAAAACAGAGTTACGCTACGCAGTTTTGGCCCTGATTTGGATGCTGAAAGGATCTCGTCTGCAGAACCCAGGGTGCTCCGCAGTTAGGAGAGTGAATCAGGCGGAGCGTGAGGGGCTCAGACTCGGATGTCTTGACCTCCTGACTAAGGTCCAGACCATTTGGAGTAAGTAAACACTTCTAGGACCATCGGCGACTTTAAACGGAGACGCAAGAGCCACCACTCAACCGAGCACTTAGGAGAACAACTACGTGTTCAAGTCATAAACGAACACAAACTTTAAAAACTGTCTTCCGTGTGTGTGTGTGTGTGTGTGTGTGTGTGTGTGTGTGTGTGTGTGTGTGTGTGTGTGTAAGAGATCTGAAGAGATCTCTGGCAGAATTAGTCTACTAGTGGCTCTTAATTGTAGATTCATGTTTTCTTGTGGAATTCAAAGCAGAAATGTACTTCTACCAAATGCTGTAAATGTAATGTAAATTTAAATAAGGATGTGAATGAAACGAGTTTCTGGAGGGTGCACAGTGAGTGCATGTACAATGTAAACTCCAAAAATGAACAAAAACCGTTTCACATCCAGGAGTGGTTTGGTTTGGTTATCCGTGTCCCCTAGTTGCATGAAAATGTGTGCTGGTGTTCGTTTGTGCTGGTTTTGTTCAGCTCAGCAACAACTTGTGTAATGTGACCTTCAATACTTCAGTCGCACAAAAAAAAATCAGTAAAATTAGTCAGAAAGTGAGATACCCACTCTTTATAATCTGTGTGGAGTACTCAAGGCTTAAGAGCAAACAGATCCTGAAAGACTTTAAGAAATGTAACAAAATAAAGTATGAACCCAGACCTAAAGTACTAATTTAGCAATCAGTACATTAAGTAAGAATCAACGTGTGGACTTCAATATGAGTGTGTATAACAAACATTTGAGTATCAAAGAGACCACAGAGCTTGTAAACCGCAGCTTTCTGTTTAACGAAATAAAACAAAAACTCGGTCAGAGGCAGCTCTCTGCATCCTCAGGTTGAATAGTTTTGCTGATTTTTTTATTTCAAATAAGTCCAAATAAAATGACTATGATTGAACCACACTTGAAGAAGCAGTGTTAGAGGGAAACTTGCAGCGTAAGGAGAGCAGCGATGGACCTCCAGCCACGCCCGACGCTGCTTCAGCTCACAAAGGCCTGCGTTAAGCCCATAAGCACTTAAAATGCACCTCGCTCTCAGGCTAAATCCAGCCTCGCCCGGCACCGTTACTTTCAGTAAGACCCTCTCGGCTCCATGTGTTTTCCTGCCATATCTCCTTCCACCTACGGACTCCTCTGGATCTCCTGTTTCCTGGATGGATCTCCTCCAGCTGATGGAGTGCTGGGAGTGTGGAGATGGATGGGGCTGTGGGGCTGGAGCTACGGGACTTCCTGAGGGATGCTTTCTCATTAGTGCTGACGAGGAGCGGGGGCTCTGATCGCCTGCCTGCTGCCTGGCCCCGCTCCAGCGCACTTATCCAAATCTAATCCGGTACATAGCGGCGCAGAGCAGCACTTAATTACGGCCCGAGACGCACTTCAAAACGCGAGCCTGCTCACCATCAGCCGCGCAGAACTCCCAGGAACCGCCTTCGTGAAGACTTTCCGTCTTTCAGTCTCTCCGTGATGCTCTTCAACTCTAATAACGTAACGTGTGACAGGGACGACACCTTCTGTAATTCCCATCATGTAAGGAAGTGGGTTAGGTTAGCGCTGCACCAGAGAAGCTTGAAGGAGAGCTTGAGCTACTGTGTGAAAATCAGCTCAGTTTTGTTCTAATTACACAGTTTCTGTGAACAAAACAAATGAGACCAAACACCTTCCATCTCCAGCTAATCTAAATCGAGTCTTACGGAGCCGGTATTTGCCAAAACGGTGTCAGAGACGTCCCAGGAGGGTCCATATCACTTTTAACACGGGAAGAACATCATTTAGGCTAGAAAGAACTCATACTCTTTCTGTATGCTTTTTTCTGCTTCCCTCAGTGTAAACCGCGCGCAAAAAGCAGGCAGAATTCCATACATCAGTAAAAACAGACAAAAGAGGATCAAAGCGTCGGAGGCCTCCTGCCTTCCTGCAGCGAGCTCCTCCACCTGAGTAAACAACGGCCTTTCATCTTCCAATCCGGCCGCCTTGGGCAGCGCGGTGCCACTCTCGCGCCTCTGTCTGTGTGGATTTACCGTTCAACACACTCACGCCCACACGCGGCCGGCGCGGGGCATGAAGGTACGCGTGCCTGCGTGAGACTGTTTTTGCCCTCCATCTTTGAAGCACTGGGTCTGGGGGATTAAATATAAAATAGACGCGGAGCTGAAACTGAGGTCTGGTTTAAGCATCGAAACAGGAAGTGATTACAGTGCGAAGGACGAGAACCTCCAAAGTCAGAACATATGGTATTTACTGCCTGTCAAAACTGAATGGCTTGTATCAGTCTATCTATATATTTCTACACACACATATATAAATATATATATATACACACATATTTGTATATACAAACACATACAGTGGGGGAAGTAATTATTAAGTCTCCTGCTGAATTTGTAAGTTTGCTGACTTACAAAAAAGGAACAGTCTAATTTATGAGGTAGTTTCCTTTTTATGGAGACAGACAGAATATCAACCAAAAATCAAGAAAAAACGTGTTACGTAAAAGTTATAAATTGATTCGCATGTCATTGAGTGAAAACTATTTGATCCCCTAAAACCCAGCCAGACTTCTGACTCCCACAGACCGGCTGTGCGTCCATGTTGCACACAGATTACAATCAATCTATCAATTACATCTGTATATATATATATGTACATATATATATACATATATATACATATATATATATATATACACACACACACACACACACACACGTATACACACATAAACACACACACACACACATATACCAGAGATGGGGACTCGAGTCACACTTAAGTCGCACAAACAAAGACGTGTGACTTGACTTCAGACTTGCCCTCAACG
>JBBPCX010000016.1:10631457-10650689 GCA_037974365.1 Hydrocynus forskahlii | reverse complement strand
AGAACTTGACTGGTCCACACAGAGTCCTGACCTCAACCCCATCCAGCACCTTTGGGATGAACTGGAACGGAGATTGTCTGACAGTGCCTAACCTCATAAATGCTCTACAGAATGAATGGACACAAATTCACACAGAAACCCCATCATTTTGCGGAGTCTTCCAAGAGTGGAAGCTGTTATAGCTGCAAAGGGGGACCAACTCCAGATTAAAGTCTATGGGTTAGAATGGAATGTCAGTAAAGTCCGTGTTGGTGTAATGGTCAGGTGTCCAAATACTTTTGTCCATATAGTGTATATCTGCGGTATTTGGGCCTCTACTGACTCCTCTATGCATTGTGTTCTTTTTTTTGTTTGTTATTTTTGAGAAAATAAAATGCTTAAAATTGAACTCCCCAGTTACAAAAAGGCAATTTAAAACACCTTTATTTTATATCAAAAACCGCACATGGTAAATTAAAAAATAAAACAGTATAGGTACAGGTGACAGACAGCTTTTCGTTTCCATTAAAGCATTACAATCACAATGAGCAACGTCACACCCCGATCCATCGAAGAGTACAGTACGTCCCATGGGCGAAATCATATTGCACACCAATTCACGCACACCCGCACCGAGCCCAACGGATTACATGCTGTAAAGTGCTAGCTTGAAAAACAATAAAGAAATCAGTTAAAACGACCACTAAAAGACTTTTAAGTCCCGTTTAATAAGCCAGGACAGGTCAGCCAAGCTCAATACTCTACCATTAAAACTACATCAAAAGCAACCAGTGAAAACATATTTACTTTCCCCCCAACGAACCAACAGCTTAAACACATACAAGGAACTAACAGAACGTTTGGTTACGTGGTTCCCGAGTGATTACACACCGTGACACTAAGGTAGCACAGCAAGAACAAAAAAAATAAAAACACCACCCAGAAATATGTAAACTAATGTGCATAGACTCATTCTCGAATCTTAGAAAAGAAAAAAAACTGTCAGTTTGGAAAATAAAGTGTGAAAATGAACAATTAGTGTCTACAAAAGAAAAACTGGAAGAGCGAACCATGATGATCACCATTTCCATACCAGCGGCACCAGTAAAACAAGGTCACGCGATTCTTTCAGTTACCACAAGCGACTTTGACTCTCAGGACAGACTCTCGGGACACAACATTTAAAATCTATTAACTTTAGAAGTCAGAGAAGAAAAAAACAAAAGATTTTTAGGATCACAATGTGCTTAAGTTCTTTTTCTTATGCTACAATAAAATGAAAAAAAAAAAAGTCAGATACAGTATATGTATTTTTTTTTAATTTGTAATAAAATCAAAGTGATGCCACATCCCTACAAAGGCCTAAAATCTAAAAGACAGCTTTAAAATGAGGGAATAAAAAGGACTTTGATTTGTAAGCTCTTAGGTTTCCAGCTTTAAAAGGAGACGAAACCCTCGGAGCTTCAGTGATCGCGTTGAAAACAGGCACAGACTCTGCCACCTCCTCAAAAGAATCGAAGCATAAAGTGAAATATTAAAGGTTCCAAAAGAGGTAGGCAGCCAAAAAAACAGCCCATAGGGCGAGTACCTGAGGAATCACCCAGCAACCCCACCGAATCTACCACTAACCAGGCAAAAAAAGAACAAACAGAAAAGTCCCTTTATAGTCAGTTACCTTGTTGGCCCTGCAACAAGTCTGATCATTCACTAAGGCCATTTCAGTTTCTTTCCAGTTCACCCTGCCATCACTCCTGTAATGGCCATGATAGTGCATATTAACCCTCTCAGTGTTCAGGTAGCTAGAACTGGTAGGAATTGTACCTTGGTTCGAGACCGAGCAGCACACGTGTGATTCAAATGCTACTTTGCATTAAAAAAAAAAAAGATACATTCTTGATGCGAAAGCTATTTAAACACCAATCGTAATATGAGGTCTATGTATCTTTTTGCGTAACAAGTAAATCCTTACGTACACCTTTTAAGACAGACTGTTTCGGATTTGATTTGACTGCAAGTAATTTATTCATCAGATCGTTTTCAACAGTCTCAGTAGGACAAAATCAGCCCAGGTATAGTGTTCCGAGTTTTACTACAATCAGAGCAGTTCACAAAACCAGCCATCGTTAGTGCACAGGAATTAGGTAGTGCTAAATAATTTGATAGTGTAAAAGATGTACAAGTCACACCGCATCGCTCTGGTTCTGACAGGTATAAAAACAGCTCACAGGTGAGGGGGGAACAGTGGGATTTTGCATCTTATTAAGGTGTACCGTGGTGTTCTGCATTGCCATTCGAGTGCTGATAAACCTGATGTGTTATAATGACTCCATTATAATTAAGCACCTGCTTAGTTGATCTCATAAAAAGGCACATAGGCGCTAAAGCAAGGTCGGTCAGGTTACTCTCGGCTGGATGCGGTGTAGGTGTTTACGAGGGAAAGCTACATTTCGTGACCTACTGGAAGCCAGGGACAATTAAGCGGAAGCGGATGGAGACAGATCAGCGAGGGCAGGCAGACTCGGACGCCACCAGCGAGATTTCACATGTAGGACAGGTTTCACATGTAGGACAGACGTCTGGCTGCGATGAACTCCTCCAGGTGGACGGCTCCTCCGCCCAGGAGGCCGAACGCCGGGTACATGGTGCCGGAACAGTCCACCTGCCTCTCGTACAGGCAGCGCATGCTGTCGGCGTCGTAGAAGAACACGCGGCCGGCGTCGTAGTCGAGGCACACGCCGACCCGCTGAGGCAGAGGCAGCACGCGGTTGCCGTGGTCGCCCGCCGCCGCGCTGATGGAGGCTTTGGGGATGAAGAGCTTGCCCATGCCCATGGTGATCAGGGTGAAGGGCTGCGAGAGCTCGTAGCAGGCGTCCTCACTGCCACTGTCGTGCCCGCTGTCATGGTCGTACCTGGGAAGAACGTATGGGTTAGCAGGAGCACACTAATCACACAAACACGAAACATTCACAGTCTCATCAAACACTGATCCTCTCTTCTGTACATTTTAGTCCACTGTGCTCCTTTTACTAATGCATGTGATATTCGACAAATAAGCTGACTCTGCACTGAGGCACATTTTCAGCAGAAAGTAATGGATCTAAATCACTGCAGGCATGAATCTGTTTTAATGCATGAAATGAAGCCACTTAATAAATGCAATGCCATCATTTCTGCTGTGGGAATACTAGAAGCCCCATGTCTATACTGGACACATCCAAAATCTGAGTATACAGTTACAACTTGCATTAACACTCTGCAATTCAACATTCAGCTGCGCGAGATCTGTTCATTTTTATAGTGCACAGTACCACACTGCATCCTCAACCACATCCATAAGTCCACGCCACCTTCAGGAGCCTGACGCAGGCTGTGTGGGTTGAGAGGTTCTGTATTGATGGGAAAGATCTGGGTGATTATAGCTCCATGTTTAACTTCAGAAGCAAAATTTGGATTTCAAACACGTCTTGGCTGACTGACTACATCTGGGATGGGTGAAAAACTGTAAATCTGATTTTTTGCAGAACTATTCCTTCAGTGCAACCGGACTAGTGCTCGGACATTCCTAAACATTTCTGTGATCTGTGCACATACGCAATTTCCTCTGATATCACTAAAGCTTTCTGGTTCTGAACACCGCTGTGTGAATGAGTAAGTCTATGAAAATGAAAATATCAGTGATCATGAACCATCCTGCTGGAGTCCATTCCATCCTAGATCAACCACGGCAGATCCAGCTGATGAAGGTTTGCCCAAGTCTTTCGGGTCAGTACCGGACTGTACGAGAGCCGGAGAGCTGGAGACGCTCGGCAGGGAAGTTCAGAAAGTGCGTGTGGAGTCTGGTGGTGTGTTGCTCTCACCTCGGGCTGCTGGTGTCGCGGGGGTTATGGAACCACTCTATCAGCTTCGAGTCGGACGCCACGCCCACTTTCACCATGTACGAGCTCGGCTCCACGCGGAACGCCCAGTAGTGACGCCCGTGTGAGATGCCGGTGTCGCCGATGATGTAGTCGAGACAAATGTAACTTCCTGTCTGGACGCGTTCGGCAGCCAATAGGAAGGGCATGCCGGCCACACTCTCCACAGAGTCCCGCCTCTTGCTCAGCTGCAGACGCTCCGCACTGAATCCACACTTCTCGTTAAACAGGAAGCCAAACACTGAGGAAGAACAAAATATCTTCTTTATATGTGAAAAAAGATACTGGTTTGTGTGTTGTCACTGTTACTCACACTCACAACGACATCTAGGAAAAAATGACTACCACATCCATCTTGAGTTGTTTGGAGCATTACAGTAAAATAGGTCCACTTAAAAAACACGGAATGTGATTCATTTATAGAACGCTGCACTTAGATCACAAGCACATGAAAAAACAAGATAATGGCAAAAAGACCTTTTTCTTGAGACGCTGCCAGAACAACGTCATTCACATTTAATCAGACCAGCCACTAGCCTGAGGAAGGAGCACTAATGAGCTGCAGAAGCGTTTCCCCAACCCTGATCTTGGTTTCCACTGCCCTGCACACACTATAGAGCTTTCCCTGCTGTAACACCCCCGCTTTAAGAAAGGAAGGGGTTTAAATGAGCTGATTAGTCCAATCAGGTGTTTTGGGAGCGTGGAAGAAAATTGAAAACGTGCAAAGCAGTGAGGCTCCCGGCCGCGGCTGGGAAAACCTGAGATCTAGTATCTCTTGGGTTACTGCACTCACTTTAATTGAAAGAGCGACTCTTTAATGGTCTTCACTGGTGCAAAAAACACAATTCACGGACCTTGAAAAACTGGGCCGATTTTGTAATGCTAATCTGTAATTACCTCAGAGTAATACAATCATTCACTTTCCCTTCCAGTTACTACTCGTCTTTTTTTCTTCTTTTTTCCACAGCTATCTTTACCAGGGATCAAAGCTTCGCGTCCACCACTGAGGCGAGGAGCAGATATTTCCCCTGCGTTGCGATGACCCAGAATTCCATCACATTAATAACACACAGTGCATTCGCCGCTACACGTCCCACAAAACACAGGAATGCTGGGATGAATCAGTGTTCATTTAGACCGGGCCTTCCTCCAGCTCCGCGACGCAGAACACACACATCCAAACAATACGCGCAGTTCTGACGGATTAGAGCAAACGAATGGAGAAAACTGTCCGTCACACTGACATGAACTGAGGAGCAGTGCAGACACATGGCTGGGATGTTATCTGGTCTTGAGAGCCACTTAAAACAGTTTAAATCTGGTCTTCATTAACGGAATGACAACTAAAAGACAGTGGCGAGGCCTGCAACCTGCTCTGCGAGGCAAAGATAATGAGATCGGTCATGGTGATAAATTGGTAAAAAGAAATATGACACGAGGGCTTTAAAAGCTACTCTGGTGCTTCAACACACGCTTTGATCTGAAGGGCCATGTGTCTGTTGGATAATCTCCTTACTAAATACAGACGGGCCCAAAAAGAGACGAATACGCGTCTAATAAAACTCCCAGGAGGCTGGTCATGCAGCCGCTCAGGGTGAAATCGCCACATACCACACGTTCAGTCAGAGGGGAGCCTTTAACAGCACCACCACAGAAACAGCAGACCCGAAACTCAGGACAGGTTACATACACTGCCACTCAACAGTTTGGACTCGCGGCCCTTAAACAATATTCATTTGTTAAAGATATGTATAAATAATTCTACTACAATACCAGGACTCCACAATTTTACAAACTTCAAATAGTAAGTAGAATGAAAAATGAAGAAATGCTAGATGTGTTCAGTACGTTGAACAGAACTATAGATGACATTAAGAAAGCTGTATAACATTGACACTGAAGTTATATTCAAATTAAAAAGAGGTGATAACCAACAGATGGACAGATTTAATACAGGAAACGCAGTGATTTTCACTGTATTTTCATTTTTATAGGCACTTGACTGTGTATTTTTGTGAAACTGAAGCATCTTTCCAAACAACACACATTAGAAAAAGTGTTCAGGTAGAAAATTCTACTCTAAAGTACCATTTAACAACTGTTATTTTTTTAAATATTAATATTAGATTAAAATATGTTTATGGTTTGAAATAAAGAAACTGATACAGAAGGTTGAATATATAGTTTGCTAATTATTGCCGTCATATTTGTCACCATAATACTACAGAAGGCTGTAATATGAGTCCTCTAACCAGTCCTGGTGTTTCATGGGCATGTTGATAACTCAAGGTAGAGGAAAGGTATATTTTGGAGGCGGGCTCCTTATCCGCGGCCCACACGGTGCCATTTCTGCCCCTCACACAGATCACACAACTGAAGTGAAACGCTTTTTGCATACACTTCTATACGTTGATGGTCTTAAAGGTAAATGAAGTACTTCTTTACTTAAACTAGTTTGGTGAGGTGTACAAAAAGACCCCACTGTGTGATAAAGTCGCCAAACCGATATCACTCTGCTCAGAAATTCAGTAGAGCTCAGTGTCAAAACATTATCCGGGATCTTCTCACCCGATCAGTCATTTACCTGGAGCAGGGGGAGAGTGGAAGGACACCTCAGGGCTGTAGGGGCTGTAAATGGTGTTCCGGCAGCTCCGCACCCTGAAAGCGTAACGGCAGTCGCTGTCCAGGTCGCACACCACCGCGCTGCAGCCGAACACACGCTCCGTCGCCTGCCAGCGGCTCGCTTCCTCGTCCGCGCCGGCAACCCTTCTGTACTCCAGGACGTGGTGATCTGTGGGCAGGGAGTCTTCAGGCAGCCTCCAATGGATCAGGCCCTCGTTGTAGACGCGACTCTGAGACAGGTCGATCATGGGAGGGTCAGGAACTGGGGGAAAGAGTTCAGAAGCTTCAGAATTGAGACACAGCCGCATAGCGGATCTTCTGAAGAATACACTGGTGCAGAAAAACAACAGAAAACTATAAAGCGACACAAAAACAGCCAATCCTGATTCAAAACTAACCTGCCAGGTATAGAAAATCAGCCATTCATTACTCACTTGCAGCAAAAGATACTAAAGTCTACACTTTATTAAAAAAAACCCTTCAAAAACCCCACAAAAAAACCTTCATTCCAATTCATAAACCAGGTTGACTAGGTATGGTTTATTTTGTTTTGCACAATGCTTGAAGAATAATTAATGAACACTAATATGAAACAATTACTTACTTAATTGCAAAACTAGAGAAGCAATTTCCAGGCTGATCATCTCCTGTTGCAATAACTGGTGCTTTAATCGGGCCTGAATGATTAAATCATTAACTGGGTCCTACATCCTGGCTCTGAAGTGTTTTTAGCCACTGTAAATCACCTGCACTGCTTCAAACTCTAAATAAACTTCCTCTTCACTAAAAAAAGAAAGTTCAATGTCAGTTAGGACTATGAGCTTGACGGTCACAGACAGGAGGACGGATGGACGGGAGGGTGAGGACGGATGGACGGGAGGGTGAGGACGGACGGTGCTGTCTCCGTGGATACGCAGCCTGTCAGACAGGAAGCCTGCCAAGGCCGCCGGCACGCAGCCCGAAAAGCTTCTCCCGGAATAATAAGCTATTGATCAGAACAGGGGCTGCATTAAGCCTCACAACAGGGAAGGAACCTTGTCTTCTTCTCTGGCCATGAGATTACAGCACTAAAAATATGGCGAGAAAAACAAAGAAAACAGCCTAAGAGGGCCGGAGGCTGAGAGTGTGCAACACGGCGAGCATTTAAAGCATCCATCAGCACCGCACAGCACCATTAGCACTAATCAGCGCAGCAGTGTTTGGATGGATACTTTTTGCCTCGTCTGCGTTTTCCTTCGATCGATCCCATTACAGCATCCGCCGCCTCTCGACCCGAGTGCATTCGGTCCGTCTGTGGCTATTAGAATCGGTTCCAAGAACCGGCCACTTCGCTGACATCTTCTAGCCTTCTTAATGATGTCTGATGAGCTTTAACGAAACAGACTTCATTTTTTCATTTTTGGGTCATATTCAGAAAGTCTATATGTTTCTATAAATAACTGAAGATAGCACACAAAAGCTTTTTTATGGACATTACTGAGTTAATTGTATGCTTTTCGCAGTTTTAGGTCACTGGTTCCCAAATCCTTGGCCTGAAGAACCCGTGCCCTGGATATTCCTGGTTTTTCTTGCTAGAACACACCTGATCCAACTAATCTGCTGTATAAAAGCCCCTTCTGAGCTGAAATCAGTGTGTTAGGACAGGACAAGACTGAAATATGCAGAGCAATACTGATGTAGGTAAACATTATCTGACTTACATAGATGAGCAGTATCTGACTAAATACTGACGGGCCAACCATCACCTGCTTGTTGACGAGGGTTCTGCTCCACACAGAAGAATACAGCTCATCTCAGAAGTCAGTGAGGAAACCATGAAAAATTTAATTAACCATAAATTAAAAATGAACCAGTTTGCTTTTAAGGCTTCTTTTTGCATTCTAACCCCAGTGAGTATAAAACCATATAAAAGTAGTATTGAGCCAATAATGATTAGTTTCATGATGTCAAACAGGCCTGTTAATGCCTTTGTGCATGAATTTTCTTCAGAACAGCCTTGAGCTATTTTTATAAGGGCACTGCACCTAAACTGCCACGGCAGCATTTTCCTGTTTAGTTTGGGAACTGTCTGGAAAAACAAATGCTTTGGATTAGCCACAACACAACAAACCTCACTGTAAACAAATCAAATATTTCTTCCTCATTTCATTACACTTTTGATAGCCACACCACACCTAATAATGTTACATACTGGTAACATTTTAATTAACATTTCTGTTCTTAACAGTTAAGAATGATTATATGCAATCAGATTACTGTTCATTTCCATTATAGTTCCTCAAACCAGTCCACAGCCCTGGAGATCACACCATGTTAAGTCCTCCATGAGCCACTGGTGCATTCCCAAAGAGTCCTTACACAACAGGACTGACCCCAGGCTTCAGGGACAGCGCACTAATGAACGCAGATCAGGCACAGCTCAGTGGAACGGCCAGAGCCACCGCTAGTTATAACATTTCAGGGGAAGGGACAAAAAAGGCCATTCATCCAGTCAGTACATTAAAAGTTGTCAGGGTTTTCTAGCTCAAACTGTAAAAGAAACAAGTATTCCCCACTGTAACCAGCATCTCAAGAATATTAAAAATAGTCCTTTCCCCTTCAATTTTGATAAACTAGCCTAAGAATACAAATCTATTATGTAAGGGATCGGGCTATAAGATCCCAATACTTTCAGTGGCAAAATCCCAGGATATATTAGGCCTCTAAACGGCTTATTCAATTAAAGAGCTTCTGGTGGCAACCCCCCCAACTAACAAACGAGTGAAAGTGCCTCCTGAGGACTCCGGCTCAATCTCACCTCCTCCGAAAGAAAGCTCTTTCAGCAAAGACTCCTCCCTTGATATGTCCAGGAAAAATTCATCAAACGAGGGGCTGGCTGCTGCCTGAAAGGTCTTCAGAGATTCCGTGGCCTTCTGAACCCTGTACCCGAGAAGAGAATGAGATTCGGGAGGTTAGGACAGTCGCGATAACATCTGTTCTGTAATGGATTACAGCAGGGCCATCAACCCTGATTATATTAGTATTGGAGTAATCTGGCAGTAATCTACCTACTATTGGCTTATTTCAGTATATAGGTTTTAAAATTGGACTTAACAATAATAAACCATGCATAGCCTTTGTCTTATTTTTAAAAATAATATATCAAGAAGCCTTTATAAAAGGGACAAAACTCTGTTGATCCTATAAGAGAACATAAGCAATCACTGAGAAGATAAATTGCATCGATTACTTTTATTTTTTAATCAAGTAATAGAGTATACAAAGTAATGACAGTCTGTGACAGTTTATAGTAAAGTGTTTCAGTGTATGCCCAAAGCTCCTTTCTAGCTAATGGAGATCAATTATGTGGATTAAAGTGTGGAACACAAAGTTTCTGGAGCCTGCGTGTTTTAAATCCACCCATGCGGGTCAGTGTGCAAAGCTCCCTGCTTACAGGCACGTCGCCAGTTTCCAGTGACAAAGACCTTAAGATACACTGCTTTCCCTCACTAAGCTGCTTCTGTCAGCACAAGAACAGCAGCTTTCATCCCCAGCAGGACCGCAGAGTGGTCCACAGTAAACTCAACGCTCGGTAAAAGTGACGAGGCCTCATCACTAAAAGACATGAGTAAAACAACGAAGGACAAACCTGACGTGGAGCTGCTTCGCCGTCTGGACGAAGCAGGACTGGTCCGTCTCCTTCAGCACCTCCTGGGCGTAACCCACTAAACCGCTGTTCTCCAGCATGCCCTGGTACTCCTCCACCTGTCTCCTGAGCCTGTCCACGCGTCGGCTCCTGGACTGCTCGATAGACCGCAGCATTTCAGTCTTCTTCTCTTGGAGGGTCTCGAACAGGCGCTCGAAATGTTCATTGGCCTGTCTCTCTGCCAGCTGCCCATTTTCCTACATTGATAAAACATCAAAAAAGCAGATACTATTCTATTCAAAATCTTACATATTTTTTAACAGCTCATGAATGCTTGCTGGTTTCTAAGTGATGTACAAGCTTCCGAGACCTTTAAAACTGTTCGGGCGGGGAACATCCCTCGTGTGTTTTTCTAAACCGTTACAAAATTTCATTCGGTGTCCCATAAAAGTGCCAGGGGAAAGCACAAATCACGCAAAACACTTTGTGCTGACAGGAATCAATGCAGTAATATCACACACAACGTTGTTCAAACAGGCCATGAACACGAACAGGCTCCTAAATTACATTTGGCAAAGAAAAAGATGATACACTCTTAACCAGCGCAATCCGAATCATCCCAAAATCTGAATCTTAACTGCCCAAAGAAGCAAATCGGCACTCGACCAAGGCATTTTAATTTCGGTTAATCTGTGTTGCAGTTTTATGAGGTAAATAATGAGAGCCAGGTAAGAGCCCTGAGCACCGTGTGTTGCTGCTACACCTGTACCAAAAGAGCACTTGCTTTTTTAAATCTGCAGTCATTTTTTGTTTAAGAATTTAAAATGCAAACAATGTTATTTTTACAGTGACTTTAGCCAATAAAAGTAATAATATTCAGAGGTGGGCACTATGACAAAATACTTCCTGACACATACTGTCATAATATTTACCTTTTTCTAACATCTATTGTTGAAATAGCCAGGTTTTAACAAACAGTCAACAACTGTGAGTACTGACTAATGATTTCACACACTGGACTACTCAGAATTAAAGTAACCATCAGTGTTGCATATTTTGATTTAATTTATCATGTATTGTGGCCAATGAACAATCTGTCTGTAAAGAAATCAGTCTTAAAAATGTATTATCTATGCACCTGTACTCTCAATTTAAAAATCAGGAAAACCAAAAAGCGTGAGGTAAAAATAAAGCACAGGCTGTTTACCTCAGTCTGATGAATCAAGACTTCAAGCTCTGAAATCTGAGTCCTGACTTGGTCCTCTTTACTAATTAGGTAATGGATGCTCTTCGACAGCTTCTCCTGTTGACAGAAAAATGAAGTCCATTAGGCTATGAGGACACGGGACAGAAAACTGAACCACTTCTGTGATTTCCAGGCAGCTCTGAACATCTAACAACAAGGAGAGAGCTGACTGATGGATACACACATGAATTCAACCGACTGCATTAAACATTCATGACTCGGGCCCTTCTGGACCAGCTGTCTAGAGTTGTGTAGTTCAGACTGATGGCAAAGTGGGTCTACGGTTCCTGACATTCTTCAGGAACTGACCTCTGCCCCAAATGTGGAGACAAGGCCTCTGCTGGCAGACACGTGTCCATGCAGAATTTCCCCATTATACAGGCAACATGATCCCCTGATAACTGGATAAGTAGGCCAAGAACATCGCTCAATATTTTATTACCAGGTTGAAAAATGGAAACTGTAAACCTTCATGACCAGATCCGAAGGGTCAGGACATGCCTGGAAAGGTGCCAGGGTTGAGGAAAGGGTCGTACCTTGAGGATCTTGTAGGCGCTGCTCATGGACGTGACCTTATGGTTAGCGTGGGAGCCGCCCAGTTTACAGAGGTGGCACACCGGCCGGCGGCACACTTCACAGTACATGTTGACCTTTTCCATCTCATGTTCGGGACACATCAGCACCTGCATTCAGACACCATTAACTCATTTCAGGATCAGAAGCTTCCAAACAAATACATCTGATTCAATCTGAATCAATTTCAGTTAAGTGATTTATTTTGAGGCAAGTAAAGTCTCTCAATCCCCCAGAGGCTGAAATTAAGCTCAGAGACAACAGCCCATGTGCTTCTGCAAGGTAAACGCAACAAGGTCAGGTTCAGGAACACCTGGGTAACTAACTCATGGCCTTATTTCAGCTCTTCAGTTCACGGCCTGCTATCAGTTAGGTCTGAAGAACGTATGGCTTGTTATCAGAATACTGGCCTGATATTGGAAAAGGTTGCAATATGCAAATTATTTCTCTCACCGACTGCAGTGGTTTTACAGTTTATTGTGAGCGTCCTGACCAATCACAGCTGCAGAACCATTCTGTGATACCATGAATTAAGGTATCCATGTACCATTTTTTGAACCATTTTTGATTCCTAAAAGCAGTGGTTTTTGAACTGATCCTCAAGGAGCAATAGGGCATTTTGTTCCATCCCTAAATGCAACACATAACAGGAAAAATGTGGAAGACATAAGGGTCCCTGGGGACCAGTCTGAGAACCACTGCCACAAAAAACTCTGAGTGAAGTGTTCTTTGTCAAAAAAAAAGAAACTGTTTGCAAGTGAGGTTTGTGCATGTGATGAACATTTTAAGTTTAAAAGAACGTCCAAATGATGCAAAGGTTCTATAAAGAAGAATTAAATAAGTAAAGAATGCTTTTAATATATTTCAAGCCATTTTAAAAATACGATGCATGGCATTAAATAAGCCCTAAATCTTAATCAGAATGGTGACCGGTAAACATGACATGAAATCTAAACTATTGGGAAAAATCATCTGCAAAATATCACAACCTTCCCACATTGACCAGCATTCCAAGCTGCACCCCCATACCTTCGGTCTGAAGTTGGTGGTGGGCCCAACGTATTCGTGCTGAGCTTTGGGCGTGCCCCAGGGATGGTGCAGCTTGAAGCACTCGTTGCAGTAGCTGGCCTTGCAGTCCATGCAGCTCTTGGTGGCCTCCTGCACAGGAGGCTTACACATGTTGCACATGATGGCCACAGCGGCCCGCGCCGCCTGCCGGTATCGCTCCACGATACTCTCCAGCGTGAAGTTGCGGAAGAGCATGCTGATGCCGCGCTCCCCGAGGTCGATGTCGTGCTGGCAGCCTGGACAGGGGAAGGTGGTGACGCGGGGGGTCACGGAGGAACGCCTCCAGCCCGGGGAGGATACGGACCCTGCTTCAGCACAAACATGGAACTGTGAGGCGCAAAGAGGTGGCGCGCCCTGGGTACAGCCATGCGCTACAAAAAGGAAGCACCGCTGACCTAAAAAGATGAAACCCCAGTCGGCCGACTCAGGTTTCGGGTGCTCGCACACAATGAAGCAAACGAGGAAATGCCACAAGCGCTCACAATGATCTGGACAATGACTAGTTTAAACAAAGTGAACGAAACAATAATAATACAAAAAGATACACACATGAATGGATTACTGGCTGATTTTATGGTAACGTTAACTGAGGACAAACTAAATGGACAGATGATACAGCGAACTTATAAAACATGTAATGATTGAGAAGTAGCAAATAAAACTGTGCATGAGAAGTCGTAACTCCCTTCACACGTTTTAATAAAAACTACGCTTTTTAGCTGCTCGTTGTCCAGTTCAGTGTAGTTAACACTCATTAACAGCACATCCACGTTCACAGACTCACTATTTCATAAGCAACAACAAACATTCACAGCAGAAGCAAGCAGTGTGTACACAACACCAAACTAAAGAAACTCCAAACAGAGATGCGTGGCAAACAGGGACACACCAAGACAGTGACGTCACTTTGTGAGGCACAATAGTGACCGATGGATGCCAAAAACAAAACTGTGTTTCTGTGATAAACATGCAGCGACCACAGACACTGTGAACTGGTTTAATGAGGGGGAGGAGAGGAGACGGACTCATGACCGCTGAGTGTTATGGACCGGTGTGAGAGGGGTTACAGAACGATGGCGAGGGAGTACGGTGAGACTCTGGGCGATGGGAGCTGAATGAGTGGTCTCAGTGGCCTGATTCGAGAGGGAAATGGGTGAATGGGTGAGGGTGTGTTATAAAAAGAAGCGTGTACTTAGGCTGTGGCTGTGCTGTGCTGCTCGGGGAGGGGAGGAGCAGACAGCATCTGCAGCTCGGCAAGCTGAGGCTAGCTGCTGCTGCTGCCGCATTGAGACTCAGTGCAGAGGGGGGAAGAAAAATAAATAAAACGCTCAGACCAGAAACAGGCGAGTCATCATTAGGCCATTCTGGCAGGGCATAGAGGAAACCGCCCCTACAAAACCACAATCAACACCCTCTCAGTCAGGACAACAGCATTAAATCTGAGGCAGAACTGAGAGGGAAAAGGGAAAGGGACTCATCACACACCTAAAGATTCATTTAATATCATTAAGGGTCTGTATATAATACTGTTGCGCTGTATTATATGTATGACCTTGTAGAGATGGTGCAGGAGTATCAGTATTAGGCTAATACCAGTACAAGATTCGGGTTCAGATTTCCAATCCGATATAAATAGCTTGAATTATCAAAGAACTGCTTGTAGTGCAATTTAATGTTAAGTCAGGTATTTCAGATGAACAGAGAAGTCACATATAGGCCAACATTAACCTAGGAATGATCATTAACTAACACATTACGCTGTATTTAACCCGCCACACTTGTACCATGTGACTCACTGATTATGCATTCTTCCCTGAAGGGTTGAGCAATTATAGCACGTTAAAATGCTTCAAATGGAAATAGCCAATTCAGACATGCTGGAAGACTCATCTTGAATTTGTACTGAATTTCTCTGTTCTGGACAGTCATTGCCACAAAGACTCTAGATCAGCACTCTGAGGTTGTCTGTGAGAACAGAGCCTGTTGTCTGAAAAGGCTGCTCTCTGTATTCCACTGTACTGCATTTAAAGAAGGAACTATAGGAATGCTGATCTACAATCAGTCTTTGTGGCAATGACTGGTTGATTGACTTCATCTGAGGTAAAGAAAAAGTAAACAAATAAAAATAGCAATCTTGATATTTTTTGCTGAACCACTCCTTCAAAATGTTACATTTAAAAATATGAAAAATCATCTAAATGATATAACATGATATCAGATCAATATCAGCATCAGCCAATACTGAAGTATCACAAGAGCAAAATGGGTGTCGCACCATCTCTGATCTTTGTGCTGTGGTATCTCTGGGACAGCGGGTCGTTCCACTGACGGATTAGTTGGGAGGAGAGGTGCGTTATTAACATTGGACAGTGGGGTGGAGAGGTGTAGCGCTCCAAAACGCGTCCTACTTTGATCAATGCATGATTTTTTTAAAGACTACTGAGCATTTCAACAAAACACATTCCTAACTATTTATTTGAAATATTATCTAGTATCAAGATTGGAGAAATATTAACAACTGAGCAACGTCTAAATTCATCTAGTGCCTCAACAGCCAGCCAGTAGTGAAAGAAAGGATGGTGTGAGTAGCCCGATTCGTTTGTAATATTTCCTCTGCATTATTAAATGTATGTAAATAAAGTTAATCAAAGTGGGTTTGGAGTGAAACCAGTTTGAAAAGATTTAGTTAGAGGTGTTTACAGTGCTGGTAAGAAGACAAAGGTTATCGATTTTGGACAGTAAATAAAAAGGCTGTATTCACAGTAAGACCTGGTTTCTCTACAGTTAATCACATCAAACCACTCTGAATGAATGTTTACATCTCAGTGGCTTACATTATGCAGAAATAAATTTTTAAACGTAGATAGAATTCTCCTTTAATGAAACGTTGAACATTTTTTGTATGTTTTGCAACATTCTCTCTACCCAGGAGAGGACCGAGGAGGGGGCACTACAGCCTGGCCCCAAATTCCAGTCTCAGCACCTCCATGGCAACATCCACACTTACACTTTACCTCTCGCTAAATGATCAACTCCGCTTCTTCACTCTTTCCAGAGGCTTTGTGATTGTATTGCAATAACACAGTACTGCATAATTTGTTGAAAATGCTCAGTAGACTTGTAAAAGAGGCTCGGACAGAATGTTTTGGTTCTTTCGCTACAAGAAACCGCACAAGGATCTGCTTGTAGGAGGGAATACAGAGAAAGAGTGTGCAAGTGTGTACACAGGGGTTCTAAAAAAACACCGTACTCACTACAGCTATTCAAATTATGCAACCCACATCTACCTCTCCCTCCAAACGACCTTCTCAGTGAGGCTGCAAGCGACAAACAGAGAAGTGAAAATCAGACTAAACAAAAGGACGAATGTGAACAGAAGTGGGGTGAGACCTGGTTCACAGCCCATGAGTGCACAGAACATGAAATAACAGCAATCATGTTACTCGTGAAACATTGCAATGCAAAGCTGAAGGGGGAAAAAACATAATACAGGCAAATATTTGTTATCCATCAGGGCTTTGATGTGTATCTTTTTGTGAGGCGCTAAAAATAATGCGGTAAATTTGCTTAAGCAAATGTGGGGCGCGTGAATGCGTGATATAAAATATCTGGAGGTCTTTGGCTGCGTTCGGTTTTTAATCCTCCTCATTCATTCCAGCTGGAGTGCATCTCCATGACAACCCTTTGGGAGAGTTGTAACTAGAAAACACCCCACAGTCGGTCTCCGCCGGGGATCCGCCTCGAGACGCACGAGCGGCTTGGCCCACGTTAAATCTGCCAAATGACTGAGGCACCACTTATTATTTTACCTGCATGTGGTGCAGTAATAAAGGGCTCTAGCTTGGACCGGGGATTCAGGTCCTGGGAACGTAAACACGCAGCGAATACTAACGCTGCACTCAGGTCCCGGTGGAGGCTTGAGCAAGACAGACGGTCATCAACTAGTAAACACAACTTTAGACGCCTGTTTATGGCACAGAAGTGTGGAGAATCGTATCCAACTTTCTCTCTGCAAAGTGTGGGCATTTCTGGACATGTATTGTTGGTCCACATTACCATTTCTGCCCTGAAAAGAATAAATGTACAACACAAAGATTTTTAGGAATATTTTCCTTAAGAGGTTTATGTATGTGTGTTCAATAATGTTTGAAAAACGTTTTTAAAATCCCAAATTTGTTACAGAGAGAATAAACTGTTCAGGACAGAGAACTTTCAAACCACTTGGCTGATCAGTCAAATGGGGAAAAAGTCAACGCTAAACTCTAAGCTGGGTGTCGTATGCATCTGTATATTGTGTGATTATGGGAGAAAAACATTGGGAGACTGAGATCCTGCATTATACATCACATCTAGTTACTGTTTCCCGTTTCTGACACCACCTCAATGCAGCATAGGTACAAAAACAACATAAAACATAAGCCTTCATTGAACATTCCGAACTAATTTCATGTTTTAAAAAATCTAAGACATTCTGACAGCTACCACGCTGCTTCCAAAGCGTTCTTAATTTGAGCATTTTAAGTGGCTTAAACTGGATAAGGGATTTGTTCAGTCATGTGTTCTAACACACATAAATAAATCTGGTTATTTTCATTAGCCAGGATAATTACTTTGTGGTTTCTGCACAGAATAGAACATTCCCCTGACGCTGCATATCTGTGAGAGCTGTCTTTCAGAAGGACGGCCACGGGGCAGAAGAGGGTACAAAGAAAAACAAGTAACAAATTGAATGTCTTTTTCTTTTTTTTTGTTAAACAGAACACACATTTGCTTTAAACCCCAAGGCAGCATTTTAATGAGCATTACTACTTCAGATCAGGGCCTCGGACATGGGGGTCCACCACCAAAGGCTGGATTTGGAACGCACCTGATCGCACGAGCCTGTCCAGCCTCTCCATGCTGGGAGAGGGCACCCTGGAGCGAGGGCTGCCCGGGTTGGAGCACTCGGAGCCCGCGTCCGTGCTGAAGGAGTCCTCATGGTTCAGCAGGAGCAGCTCTTTGACGCATTTGTGACAGACGCTGTGCTGACAGGGCAGGATGAGCGGGTGCGTGAACAGCTCCTTACAGATGGGACAGATCAGCTCCCGCTCAATATTCTTTATGGGCACCTGTTTTATGGGCCACAGAGAGAGAGAGACAGACAGAGAGAGAGACAGAGAGAGACAGACAGAGACAGACAGACAGAGAGAGAGAGACAGAGAGAGAGACAGACAGAGAGAGACAGACAGAGAGACACAGACAGAGAGAGAGAGACAGACAGACAGAGAAAGAGACAGAGAAAGAGAACAGAGAGAGAGATAGAGAGAAAGAGAGAGACAGAGAGAGAGAGAGACAGAGACAGAGAGAGACAGAGAGACAGAGAGCGAGAACAGAGAAAACGTGAGAAGTACAGAAACAGGAGAGAGAGAAGAAGGACAGAAACAGAGCGAGATTTAACAATCACATTTATTTTGCTCCACCATCATCAATCCAAACAGATTCCACAACATTAATAAATGTTAATCCAGCACCATGACACAGCAAAGCATCTCAACACTGTCTCACACTGTTGGCCGAGAGAGAGAGAGAGAGACTATATATATATATATAAAAATTAGAGAAAAAGAGAGAGCGATTGAGTTAAGGGGGGCACAGAGAGAGAGAGAGAGAGAGAGAGAGAGAGAGAGAGAGAGAGAGAGAGAACTTAATTCACTCTATACACAGTAGCTGAATAGAACCAGCCTCTGTGAACCTGTGTTCCTCATTATGTTCCCAACTGTGTGAAAAAGTAAACACACTGCAATCTTAAGATATTTACTTGATTTCTTCGTGTTTAACACACCGCTGTTCCCTTGACCTTTTCAAACAAACCGATAAACAAGTTCACTTAAAGAGTTCTCCTCTCTCCAGGGGCCGTTTTAGCCTAGCCAGCTTCCCCATTAGCATACAGCCTCGGAAGAGGGGAGAGGGAAGTAAGCCGGCCTTTGTTACGGTTCTCCGGCCCTTTCTTTGTTGGAACGTGGTCTTTAAAGGCGTTTAAGGAATCGTTATTAAAATGAAGAGGTCTTTATGTCTCTCTTGTAGTTAAAGTTAAAAACACGGTGGGAGGAAAATTGGGTGGACCACCATCAACCCTGCAGCTAGTAAACAAAAACAGAGAGAGAGAGAGAGAGAGAGAGAGAGAGAGAGAGAGAGAGAGAGAGAGAGAGAGAGAGAGAGAGAGAGA
>JBBPCX010000016.1:10588155-10609613 GCA_037974365.1 Hydrocynus forskahlii | reverse complement strand
GAGGAGTGGTGGGCGTCAGCACCGGAGTCCCAGATCGCTAGAATACTCTGAACCCACCACCACCCAGCTCTACAGCTTCTATCTACCAAGGAAATTTTTAAATACAGTCACTGTCCTCGGGCCGGGCCGAGCCGGGATCAAGCGCTCGGAGTGTCAGTTTACGAAGCACCCACAGCTGAGAACGTGTTATAACGGCCCACGTATTAAAAAACTGTTGGGTTTAATCGGGCTCGGGTCGATACTCACAGTTACCGAGTCGGGCCGGGCCGGGCCGGGCTCGGACACAAGGTGCACGGGCTCGGGTAGGGTCGGGTTTCATTTTTCGGGCCCGATCAAAGCTCTAATTTGAATGACTTTGTTCTTCTGTTTGGGTGGGATTAGGATAAGTGGCTTCACACTGGGTAATCCCTCAACACAGAGTTATTGATTGCTGGGATGAGATGTTGAGTTTACGTGTTAAATTTCGCCTCATGAGGTGCTGACTGGATGATGTAACAACTAATCAGGCAGAAACAGAGCTATTACTGAGAAAAGATATTTGGGATAGTCTATCCCCCTGACATGAAGGCATAATTGTCTTTGAAACCAAAATAGTAACTGGTCCTCTGGGCACAGAAATATAGTTTGCAGTTCCCTGCGACTGGGCATGTGAGCGCGTGCTATGATTAAAGAGACCGCACACGGAAAAGCTCTGAATCTTTTCACTATGAAAAGGTCTGGCGTTGTCTTTGGCAATCTTTTTATACTATACAAATATATTAAATCTGGAGATAGATAAGTCTTTACGGTATAAGGATCCACCCAGTTCCTACCTCCTAGACTTCACACCTTACAAAGTTTACATACTACTTATGATAGTCATTAAAAATAAATCATAGTAGTTATTATGCAGCAATACTCAGGCTTGTTTGAATTTATTATTAGCCTGGCAGTTTAATGATACACAAATATATTTATTTCAGAATCTTTTTTCTTGCATGGCTCCAGGTGCTGGCCTGCCCTGAAGGTTCCAGCACGTTTCGCTGACGCTCCAACTGCTCCTCCCTGAGTGAAACATAACCACGCTGCGTCTCGGCATGTGACAGCCTTCAGGCTGGCGAGAGACAGGCACCAGGGACCTGGCCATGGCAGTGTGAATGTAGGGTAAGGCTGAAAGTGATCCCAAAGTGCATTTCAGTGTGTGCTCCAGCTGCTTCCTGAGGTCACTGCATTAGCCGCTCGGGCTGGGGTGAGTCTCCCAAGCACACAGAGCCTGGAGATTAGAGAGATATATACACAAGACCAAATTGTTACTAATTGGGAAGGTCAGTACTGGTCAGCTGGGAAAGACATGCATTTAATATTCTCATACCTGTAAGGAAGTGCTTCCACAGAATTATATATACAGCTATATCAAAAGTTTCTAAGTGAAAATAAATTAATGCATCCTCTACAGGGAATAAATCTAAGTCAAATTTTAGTGCACAAATTCATGGCTACAGTGTTGTCACCAGCAGCTGTGAACATATACATGGTGTGATGGCACATCTCTCCATGGACCACAGCTCAACATATACGTAGTAACATTCAACATAGTGCAAGTTAAGACATTTTCATAATAGCAACAGCAAAAAAAAGCAGTCATTCATGGATCATGCATATTATGTTGGTAGGCCTTTTTATGAAACATTTTTTTTCCACAAATGTACTCACAGTGATAGCTAAGAAGAAGCTGGTCACCCGTCTTATCCGCAAAGGCAGCAGGTTTTCATTCTACACATGCAGGCGCCCAGCTCATCAGTTATTCGAGACCAAGGGGAGTCAGGTGAGCTTCTGCTTGATTTTAGTGAAAACCTACAGCCATGCCGAAAGACAGGCGATCCCTCCTTAAGAGCCTATCAGTAGTGTAACTGTAGACTACAAGGATGATGCATCACCACTGATGTTCATGAATGAAGTTCATACACCAAAGAGAAAGCAAGGTTTTCGGTTGGAGAAACACGGCTTAGTCAACCAGCAAGTGACCTGAGGTCATCTACGTTTACTGTTGTTTTCTACGTATACGTCTACTCTTGTTTACAATTCCTAACATTTGGATCTTGAGAGTGATGAAGATTAGAGTGTGTGTGTGTGTGTGTGTGTGTGTGTGTGTTAAGTACATGGGTCTATTACTACAGTTGTGTGTGGCAGCAGTGATATATGTACATAAGCCACATGCCTGGCAGTTCCTGGAAGAGTATTTGTGCAAATCAAGTGTAAACAAACAAGTACGTATGTCTGTGCGGCGTATGTGACCAGAACTGAACGGAAAAGCATTTACAGCATTTGCAGACACTTTTATTCTAACGAAAAGTTTTTCTGTGCTTTATAGAAAACACACCCCTCACACTAGCAAACCCGGACTTAATGTTATCCTGTTGGCTGTCACTTAATAGCTCATTAAATATCTAAATATTAAACATCTGACTTTTTTAGATTGGTAGTGATGAATACAAAAAAAGCATTTTCTGGCTCATAAAGGAACTCACATGGTGAACATGTGAAGAATGAGTATATTTTTAGCAAATAAGTGAGTAACTTGCAAATGTAGATTATCTCAGTGTGTGCCAAAACTTTTGACTATAAGTGCATAATGCGATGGGTTTTTTCTGTGAAAAACCCAAACTACCACAGCCTAAGGTGGACAAGAGTAAACAGTTTATTTCAATAAATAACTATAAAAAAATGTTTTCTGCGTGTGTGTGATCTGAGAGGGTTCTGGAGGTGGAATCTTAGTAGCGCCTCATAAATCAATTAATGAATGTACTTAAAGGACGGTGTGGAATTTGACTCTTTCACCACAAAAACAGTTAAGGAAATGTGTTTAATTTGACATTTTTTATTTATATTTCACTCAACAGCATATATATATATATATATATATATATCACTTATTTGAGTTCCTGTATGGTCCAGCCACTTCAGAGTCTATTCAGTAAACATCAGTGGATGACGCAGATGAGCTAAGTGTGTATGTGAAACTCTGGAATCCTGTTTTCAAGCCTCTGTCCGGCGTACAGGTTGCATGCTTATACCTTTATGTTTGCGCAAGAGGTTACTCATGTTTTGTTCGTGTCAGTGAAATCTTACTCTCACATTTTGGTCATCACCTCTTACCTTGCAGTATTTCCACATCGGTCAGTGGCCGTCCAGCGCCGCCCCATACCAGGAAAAAGGCATCTGGGAGACTTTCTCCCTGGAAGCATCCCAAGAAGTCATCCAGGGTTCAGATTTTAGGGCAGCTCTTTAAAAGGCATCAGAAGTCGAATGTGAGTGAGAAGAGCTAGAACACATTACAGTGAAGGTTTCTCATTTGTTCTTGGCTTGGTTTTATACTTTTATGAAAAAAACAAAACAAAACAAAAACAACTCATCTCATTTACAACAACTGTTCCCAGAAGAACCAATCATTGCAAGGTTCTTCTGGGAACCAAATGTGGTAGTTCTATTTACCTTTATTTTTAGAAGTGTACACAAATGGTTCTATATGATACCACTAAAAGGTCCCTTGACTTTGTACTGTTTTTGGTGCTATATGGAACTATTGGCGCTTAAAAAAAGGTTATTTAAAAACACTGTAATGTGTTTTCTATCATGGAGAATATCCATTGTTTTCCATTTTAGTTCTACATAGAAGAACCATAGTACTATAGTAATTTGTAGAACCTTTTTTTATATAGAACCATGGGAGAAGATCCATTTAAACACAAGGTTCTATATAGTCCAAAAAAATGTTTTATTACCTGTGACAATAGCAGAACCTTATATTACTATATAGAGCCTTTTTTTAAAAACATTCTTTAAAGTTTACAACAACTTTTCCATTAGAAAGAAGTACCAGTTGTGATTTCAAATAGTTATTTGAGCATTTACTAAAGAACTTGTGGAACCTTCTAACTATACTATACCTTTTTATTAAACATGAATGAAGTGTTCTCAGATCATTTTTCCTCAGAAAGCCTCAGAAAGCCCAGCACTAGGCTCTCTCAGGTCATTATTGCTTGCAAGAGGTTTGCAACCGAGTTTTAAAGAAATCATCTTCACTTTCTTTGAAAACACGCTTGCAGACTCGTTAGACCACATTACTTTGTTAATACAGCTTAGAAAACACAGTTTCAATCAACAGCCTCCTGTAACGGAGTACAATCAGCATCATTAAAGTCAGACTTTTAAACGTTTTTGACATTATTTAATGTCATGTTTATGAATGAGCTCAGTGGGTATTTACAAGGCCATTTTTTCTGTTTTATGCAACTGTGCGGTTGCCAACAGCCCCAGCAGGCTGGCGAAACACAGTCTGGGCCTCGAAATGGCGAGTGACCAGTCAGAGACCCTCAGCTTCAGCGTGCTGTTCCTCTTTCCTGAAGCTGTTCTTCTTTCCTGCAGCTGTTCTTCTTTCCTGAAGCTGTTCTTCTGCGCTTCTCCTAAATGACTAGTGCAACCGGAACTGAGGCATGAAACTGTTCCCCACCCCCCCAAACACACACGCACACGCCACCAACATCCCCCCTCCAACACCCTACCCCTTGAACAACTCAGACTTTAACTACCTGTTAAAATACTCTATTTTTTTATACTGCACTTTCTCGGTCATGTGGCTGCTACATTTGCCCAATCATATTTAATGCTGTTCTGCAACTTTGCACTCAACTCTCTGCTGCTAGCATACAGTACCTGTCAAAATACTGTATTTATCCTCGCTGTAGCCGTTGTCAGTTGCAATGAACATTGTCTTATCTTGACTAGTTGTATTGTTGCTCTTGTGTTGTGTTCAGCTCATGATGCACCATGGTCCTGGAGGTACGTTGTTTCGTTTCACTGTGTTTGGTGTGTATGTGGTAGAAATGACAGTAAAACCTACTTGACTTGAAAATGACATATGCAGACTGAGGTTTAGCTAAAATATGACACCTTGGAGTTCTGGTATCCCCATTCTATCACCCTGCCCCCTGTAACTGGACGATATAATGAAAAGTAATATACACCACAGCACAAATCCCAGGGGATGAGTGCCGTTGCCAGGCTTTGGAAAGAGCCCACTCTATAGAAACTGAACCGCTCTCATATCCCCAGCAAACAGCTGCTCGCCTGCATCACAGACCACAAGCGATCGCTAACGTTAGCAGCTCCAAGTCAGCACGGCTGCCTACAGAGACAAACCAGCCATGCAAAAACTCATTAAAATATACAGTACTCTGCAGAAGTGAACATATGTATAGAGCCATTGATCTGGTTAGTTACTGTTCACTTGTTGGAGAAAACACTGCAATAAATACAAAAACAATATATTGTGATCCATTTTTAGAGATTAACCATTTCTTAACCTTCTAATCGAAGAAGGCCTGTGCTCTCCTAACTGCGTTTTTCTAGTCAAAACATAAGTTTAATTATATTTATTTTAATTCCAATACTGTATGGCATTCTTACTGGCAAAACTACACATAGTGCCCAGTTAAACAATTTTATGCAAGACTGGAAGACTTTATGCAAGACTGGAAAACACTCAGATTCTTCTTTGCAAATATCAACAACTGCTCTCTGCTCTCTTTTGTAAAACATGAAGTATTTGGGGGAATTCCACCAATTTTTCAGTTTCTGCATAACTGACTACACAGCGTCCTTCAGAGTGATTGGGCTTCATATGGTTGATTGTAAAGTGGGGGTGTTGGGGACCAGGTGCTGTAACAGAAAAATACACCTCTACTGCAAATGTATCTCAAAATACATGCTTCAGACCAGAACTGCCACAAAATGTGTCTCAATTATCAAACTGAGTATTTTGTGTAATAGCATTTAGAGCCACCAAACATCTGGCTCCATTCACCACCACTGTAAACAATTCTGCAAGAACATAGTTTAACTAGAACAGAACATCTTACAAATCCTTTGTTTAAATCTTACCCATTTAATTATGCAGGAATTTAGGCAAATTGGTGGAACTGCTTTTTAAATTGGACCTAATGTCATGGGCAGGGCGATGACCTGCTGCAGTTTTTGGTGAAGTGGGAGTTTATCTGGATAGTAACTAGATGTGGTATCAATCAGGCAGCCTTATAAATATCTGGTGTTTGCACAGTTGACTTAGTGGAGCTGGCTGGATGGTGCTGTGGGGATTTCTTGCAGCTCGAGGGCTAAACTGTCACTGCACTCCACCGTGATTATCCCCCCTTTAATGCCCTGCCGGTCTCAGGTCCACATGTGCCGGGGTATCAAGTTCATAGCGGCTCACCCTGCTGCCCTCTCCTTTTAAAGGATACTGCACAGGCCTGCTTACGTAATGGGTCAGCCTGTTAAGAAGGGACTGACGGCTATTCTGGAAAACACAACATGCCATTAGGATCAAATCTTCAAGTCTAAAACAAAACAAAACAAAAAACTTGCCCCCGCCAGGGCACATACACTGGGGTGTGTTTCAGGCAGCATGCAAAGGTATTACATAAGAAAATGTGACAGCCTTTACAAGTAGTAAACTATAATGAGCATGTTACACAAAACGTGAGTGATAATCTTTGATGTCTAGACTCTGAGCCTGACATCACAGCCCATGCTGCAACCCATCACCTGAGAAAGTACACGTGTTAAGCCTGCATGTAGGACACATTTTCTGCGGGGCATTATTCAAGGTTATTTAAAGACACCACAGAAGTAGGCTGAGTGTCACGTGATGAAAAATGAAAGAGAAAAATAGAAAGGGGGAAAAAAGAGCAGGGAAAACTGAGTAGAGGCTAGACCTTGTCTGCTGATTGGCGATTTACTTGAGGGTGTGCCCTTTCAGGAACAATGAGAGCCCCTTCATTTCCTGCATTATGCTGGTTTTAAAACAAACAAGTGTTGTGATGCAGCAAATGTGCCTCCCACACTTAAAACCTTTAACCTTGGTATCAACATGCACCGATATCTATCATACAGGTAAATGAGTCAATTTCTAAAATAAGAAACGTGATCGAAATCAGCTTGTAAAGCTCAGCGCACAAGGAAATTAACAAAGCCATGCTCAAAGTCTATGGGCGGACCAGTTTTTAAGTGCCATAATGTAGATGTAATGTCCCCACCCCTAAATGACTCATCCAAGAGTCAACGACTCTTCAATGACTGTGCAAATACTTTGTTTTATACAAGGAAATAAATGACGTTCTCGTAAAGGCATCTGTCTTAAAGTGGTGTGTCAGTCGTATAAATGTTCAGGGATGAAATAACATGACAATGCTTACAAGAAAGGGAAGTGCAACAGAGGTTTATTGTTAAATATGCTCTGAAGACATCGAAAAGCCATTGTAAAAGGAATTTCCAAACGCCACTGCGATAAAGTGCAATTCTCTGGGAGAATTCTCTCTCTAGTACTGTACATTTGTTTCTTTTGCTTGTGAAATGTGCTCTTAGGTACAAAAAGCCCTTGTTTTCAAACTGCACAACTGTAGCCGGCGTAAATATGAATATGAGCAAAGAACCCAACAAAAGGTGCATCCTCTTCATCATACAAATGTTGAAAGGAATAAGAAAACTCAGCGGAGCAGATTTGTGGACGTTGGCACCGATTTGAAATACAGACTACAATAACTTAACTACATGCTGTGCATTAAGATGATGGTAAAAACCTTTGTCTCATTTTATAGCTCGTCTCAAAACAGTCTGGCTCAAAGGTCCTCACAAATGAGCGTTGAAAAATGTCCAAGTCTTTATCTCTGAAGACATGAATACTCAATAAAACCTCAGTTACTTCCTTGCTCTGGGTTTACTCACTGAGTTGCATTTCAAGTGAAGGAAGATTCGAGAGAAAAACGTTGAACCTAGATGAAACAGGCGGTTACAAAACAGTGGCACAGTCCAGTAACACAGAACAGTCGCAAGATCATAGGCTGTGCATAGGAGAAATAAAGCACTTATGGTATTTGCAAACATTAACCACATCATAAAGCTTCTTTATGCTTGATGAGAGTAATGAGCGCATTCCATTCCACTTGACAAAATAATACGCAATAAGGGTATGACTATGGATTTGGAAAACTGTAATATTACAACAGTACTGTGTCCAGACACCAGCAGGAAAACAAAGATCAAATTAGACATGTCCCACCACCGCTGAAGAGTGGCAGAAAAACAAAGCAGAAGGATCAGGCAAAAATGCAAAAAGATATTGATAAACAGCAAGAAATAAGCTCTGAGGGGGTTGAATCTTTTTTAAAAATATTAGGCATGCCCATCTATCAGTGTCTGTACTACACTTCTTATTCTGTACAAACAGCACGTGAAGAGCATGGAGGAACTTAAAATGTGTTCCAGACTCCAAGATGCTTTTCATCAAACTTGGTAGTCCTCTCAGTCATTATCTGTGTAGCAGCACAAAGGCCTCCAGCTTCTCCGGTATATTTCCCCTGTACGTGAGATCGTACTTAATGATGGCCCGAGCGGCCAAACACTGTAATGTGGTGTGATTGATAGGCTGAATAAGGTTCTTGGCCATCTCCTTCTCATCCAGCAAGTCGCAGGCAGTCTGTTTGAAGGAGTTGGTGCTGTCAAAGTGTGTGCCACAAGCAATCAGCAGGTTCATGATGTCGGGGTGGTTGTTGGAAGCGGCCACATGCAAAGGGCTATTGTTATCCTCGTCACGACAGTTCACATCCGCGCCGCACTCCAAAAGAATAGAGGTCACCTGGAAAGAGGGGAACTTGCAGACGGGGTAGCGACCCACGCATGTGGTGTTTCTGTCCACAGCAAGGTGCAGGGGGCTATAACCGTTCTTACCACACGGCTGCAGCTTGAGGAACTTATAGATGGTTTCTTTCTTGAAGTGATCCTGTTCAACAGTGCAGGGGACTTTCTCCAGCAGGCAGATGAGGTGCAGGATGATGGAGAGAGCTTTGCTCAGCTGAATGGGGTCCGGGCCAGGGTGGGGCTGCTTCATAGCTCGCTCGATCTCCAGCACGCTCTTGCTGAGGATGCCCATGAGGTCATCAAAGGAGACAGATGTTCCCAGCAGGCCTTTGGCACGGTCTTGCAGCATGAAGGAAAAAAGTTCAGCAAATGAGAGCAAGCTGCTAGCGGTCATGGGACTAAGGGGGTCCAGGTTGTTTTGCTGCATGTCCAGAGCATACTTCCACAAGTTGATGCACTTTTCAAAATTCCCAGAATCAGCATACACTGCTCCTCTGTAGCGAATGTAGTATGATGTGTCTGGGTGCGAGGGGCCAAGGATACGTTCTCTAATAAGAAGAGCCTGCATTCTCATCTCATCAGGATCCGAAATCAAACTTTCCAGTTCCTCAATGGTGCTAACTTCCTTGGCATAATCATACGCCATTATAAGTTCCTTAGGTTCTTCTTTCAACAGGATGTTGTTGGCATCACTGTATCGCATGTCCATGGCTTTTTTCCAGTATTTCAGAGCTCCTAGAAGATCCCTCTTTTTGTCAACAAAAGTAGCACCCAGTAATTCCAAAGCATTGATACGTTCCACTTTGTTTGTTTGAGGGTGCTGTGTGAGGAAATCTACTATGTTTGTGTGCCCAGTGACACTAGCTGAGAGCAGCGGGGTCATTCCATAACCATCCTTTTCCATTGAAGCACCATATTTCAGAAGCATCTTCATGATCTCCAAGCTTCCAGATTCAGCACAATCATGTAAGGCTGTGTTACCTAAAGAACACAAACATAAGCTGGTAAAATGAAATGTCACCATACAGAGCATTCAAAATAAACATGAGAGAGGGGGAGGGGCAGAAACTACATGTTGGTGAAACAATATTTGAAATAGTATTTGATAAACTGCTCCTTACCTTTAACACTTTTCCTATTAACATCAGCACCTTTTTCCAGCAGATACTGAGAAATCTCCTTGTGGCCCTTATAACAAGAAATCATGAGGCATGTGTGGCCATGTCGATTAGCCACCTCCAAGTCTGCTTTGTGCTCTACCAAATATTTGACAATATCAAGGTGGCCATCAAAACATGCCGCTCTCAGAGGGGTAGAGTTTGTTAGTGTTGTGTTATTCACAGAGGCACCGTGTCCCAACAAAGACTGCACTACTTTAAGATGCCCGGCAGCTGACGCGGCCCAGAGCGGAGGGGCTCCTTCAATAGTCTCTCCGTCAAAATTGACAGAGCCGCCAACCTCAACAGGTGCACAACAGCATTCCAGAAGGTATTCCACCAAATCGAGGTGCCCATAACGGGCAGCCATCAGCAGCGGTGTTGCTCCATTTGTCTTCTCAGCCATCAGCTTTGTAATCTCACGGTCAGTTTTGTTCTCCAGAAGCTTTTGCAGCAGCCTGAGCTTGCCGTCTCTGGCTGCATTGAACACAGCAGTTTTTAAATCCATTGCATTGGGTTGGTTGTCTCCTTCCTAAATGGATATGGAGGAAGAAACACAATGAGTACATCTGACCAGCTGTCACTTTGAACACATTCAAAGCACCTTGGGTTTGTACTGTAATGGGGTTTGCTTCCTAAATGAATACAGGCGGGCTATAGTAAGGAAAACAGGTTACTCGAGCTCTTGACGTAATCGTAATTGATGGGAATTCTTGTCGTGGTCAATCACGACTTACACAATAGAAGTGGTGACAAACAAGTTAGGGCCAGTTTAATGCTTTAAAGCCAAATGAAGACGTCTAGTGATTACATTTAAGTAAAAACATCAAAAGTAACTTACAAAAACCGATCTAAATTAATCGTTGTCCACTATCGTCTGACTAAATTACCTTTCTCCAACCCCAGAACACAATAAGTCTCCTTAGCCAATACTGGCTAAGCTGCTTAGCTTACCTAGCTAACTTGTTTGTATTTAGAGCCACACAAAAACACCCATATAATATAACTGACACACACATTCTTTGATCGGTTTCAGTTTCGGAAAGTTGGTAGGTAAGCGAATTACTGTTTTAACATCAAACTTTAGTTAACAAATGGTAAAATGTGTCTGAATTGTACCTTTTTTGTCGTTAGCAGCGTCGTCGCTCGTAGCTAAATCCGCTTCTCGGGGATTCACACCTCTTTCGACAACATTAACTAAGTCATAACAGCTCTAAAACGTCGAAATCCGTGACTAATGTCAAAATCCTTGCCATAGCTGTTGGTTTTGGTGGATATTGTGGCTATTTTAGAGGAGAAACCCCCCTTTTTGCTGCCCACCCCCGCGTCTTCTGGTTCCTGGTGCCGGGAAGAGGGCTACAAGAGCTTAGCCAGGCTCACGGAGCTGGCCGTTTATATAGCAAAACAGCCAATTTTTGTTTTCTTTTTTTGATTTTCAGAACAAAAACAACTCCGTATTACTATACACTCCTCGTTTCGTCACGGCGTATTTCTTTATAATTTCCACTAAAATGCATGAAGTCAATTGTGCTGCCTCGCCTCTAGCTTCTCTGTTAAAGCTGACTTGTTCCCGCCCCTTTTCAAGATTGACAGCAGAAAGGGCCAATCAGAAACGCATTAGCTCGGCGCAGCCTCCACGCAAACACAAACAAGGACTCCAAGGCAGTCACGACGATTCATTTAAAGGAAAATTCCACCCACTTTTCAAACTTGGTACATGATAAAACATCTATGATGGGAGCATAATCCATGTTAATTTAAGTAAAAATGGGCTGTTGCACAGTAACTCTTGCCTTACCTAAATTGTTCATAGTGGTTTTGAATGAAACCTGGACACCTGACGCCTCAAAAATCCCTCCCTGAAGGATGATACTCTGCCTGATGCATGAGACATTGTACTTTTCATAGGCTTCAGACACGTTTTCAGCATTAAAACATACATTTGCACAAGAGCGGTATGGACAAAGGTTTAGGCCTCTCACTTCCAGTGAAGGATGCTCTTAATGCTCCAGCAGACAGAGACATTTTGGACAGCGTCAAAATGTGGACCCAGTTTGATCAGATCGATGTGGAAAAACTTGACTGGCCACACAGAGCCCTAACCTCAATCCCATTCAGGACCTTTGAGATGAACTAGAACGGAAATTTGAGCCAGACCTTCTCGTCCAACATTAGTGTCTGACCTCATAAACGCTACGGAATGAATGGACACATATTCCCACAGAAACGACAAAATCCTGTGGAAAGTCTTCCAAGAAGAGTGGACGCTGTTATAGCTGCAAAGGGGGACCAACTCCAGATTAAATTCTATGGATTTTAATGCACTGTCATTTAAGTCCCTGTTGGTTTAATCGTCAGGCACCACAGTACTTCTGTTCATATAGTGTGTTCCCATCAATTCCACTATTAAGAAGCATGAGAATAAGTTTCACTGTAATTAACCATTTCGTGTCAAACCACTCTGATTAGCTTTATTTAAACCTCAATTTCTGAATGTTCTGTATTGAATGAAATAACTATGAATATACTGTTTGATGACTGGGATGTTTTGCAATAGCTTTAAGAGGAATTTGGAACATGATGTATTTTTTAACATGCATTGATGGCGGACAGGTTTATGCAGGAACAAAATAATTCCAATATAGCAAAAAAAAACAACAAAAAAACAAAAACCCAAAAAAACAAACCAAGCTGGTGCGTTTTTTTTTTTATCCCAGAGCATGCCAGGGCTCTACTTTTACTTGCACATGTTGACCCCTAGTGGGTAATAAGATAAACAGGTCATTCAGAAAACAAAGCATTGAAAGAAACCAGTGAGGCGGGTTAATGTGGATCTCAGATTTATTGGTTCTGTACACAAGAAATCAGACACAGAGCAGAGTGGCTGTTGATGTAAAGAAGCATACAACGGCTCTCGTTTACAAGTTGAATAAATCTGTGTATAGCTCAAAATCTAAAAAATAAACCAGTGTACAATCAAACTGTCAAAAACCAACTTGTATATAAGAGCACACTTCTGCAAAGCTGAAGAAAAGCAATAGTGAACACAGACTACTCAGAACAATCATCAGTATGAAGTTTACTACTTAACTCACACTTAACCCGATTCTACCTCAGATACAAAACTTCTAAAACTAACCTTTTTGGATTATTTTGTATAGGTTTACATTAGTTTCAACCTAATATAAATCAGCCTAAACATTTTTGTTGATAACTCTCTTCACCAATCAACATTTTAATTAAACAAACTGGTGGTTTTGTTTTCTTGACTGGTTGTTACCAGCGGACATGGGGATGTAGAAAGTCCAGCTTTTGGACCAGCGGGATGAAAACATCCTTGATGGCACTAGAATACCACTGGGGAACAGAAGTGTTTTGCTCTGAGGCCACCCCAGGGAGTTCTACGCTTTCACATTTTTGTTAGTATCTACGCTTGAAATCTGTTTCTTTCCCTCAGGGGAACAAGCTCTTCCTTTCAGTATATACTGGGCTGTAGTGCTTCACACATTCTGCTAGTTTATGAAAATACATCAGAGCCAAACAAAGATATTTTTCATCCAGTGACTATTTTCACACAAAAACAAACCAGTGCCTCTGGCATCTTCTGTGCATAATGCAGAGTCTCCACACTCCGTGGTGGAGGAGCCCAAACAGAATTACTAGTGGGACTATCCTTCTGCCGGAGTTCATCCGACATGCCACAGTGAGGTCTTCGAAAGCAACTGAATGCTAAGATTAAGGTATGTTAATAAGACTGGAGCTGAACCTGGAGAAGCAGGGTTGGAGATACACGTTTCTTTCCGCAGTCAAGTGGCTGGAGACAAAGTAGTGTTGTACCTAAATTTACAAGGGACATTCAAAATGTTTCCACACTTTTATATTTTTGTTGGAAACGGTGAAGACCAAAAGAGCAGTCATTGGGCAGGTCTGAGAGTTTAGCTCCATCTGATTTCTCGGAGTAGCTTTATGAGGAAGATTTTCATGTGATGATGATGTGAAAGCAGTGGTACATCAGTGGCTACGAGCTCAACCTAAAACGTTTTTTGTTGATGCCATTAAAAAATTGGTACAACTCTGGGAAAGTTGCATCGCAAAGAAAGGTGACCATGTAGAAAAGTGATAAAATTCGTTTTTGAAACTCATCATAAAGAAAGTTACAAAAGTGCAGAAAAAGTTTTACGTCCCTCGTACGATAATCGCACAAAACATCTGGAGTGTCACTGCATGTTTACTAAGGGCTGTCATGTGGATGCAACCACCTAATAAACAATGGAATAAAGAGAATCTCTCACCACTAGTACGTTGAATCCATATGGATCCAAAAATCTATAATTGTTTAGCTTTTAAAAGGCCCTCATCCATATCTGGCTTCTTGAAGCTAGATGTAAATTCAACCTAAGAACTGAATGTAACAGTTGAGGTTTGAAGAAGAATATATGTGCCTAAAAGACTACAGCAAGGTAACACTTCGGGTTTAGTCTGAGAAAAAGCAAAAAGACTGAAAGCTGTGGAAGAAGTGGAAATTAAGTAAAAACTCTCTTTATGGAACCAAGAGTCCCACTATGCATCCTGAAATTTCATTTTGACATATCTAACACTGAAGTCTAATTGAGCACCACGAGCAGTTTATAATTAATTTAACATCTGAAGAGCAAAGTGTGTGTTAAGTAGAGCTCCACATGAACATAAACCTTTAAAGGCCAGAGTACACATGAACAAATACAAATGTGTGGTTGGTGTGCCATATTCGTGTTTGACTGCTGGGAGAATCCTGAATGTTCTGTCTCCAATAATAAAGTTTATTTGGATTGTTCTCTTTCTGATAATTTTTTAGACAAACAGCCGTGTTTGTTCAGTTTGTATACTCCGGCCTTTCCAGTGAAAAAAAAATTAAACGCACACCCACATAATAAATTAAGATGTTTACTTTTTAACATTGAAGACATCACTAGTTGGATATGAATCCTAAATCCATACACAGATCTAAAAATAAATGTGAGGCCAAAACAATATCTTCTTTAAATAATCTTACTGCGTGTGGAGTCCTAAAAATGGAGAATGAACCATGACAGCTATGGCTGGCTTTAGTCCCTTGTATGTGTGAGAGAGAGACTGAAATCAGCAAGGACTATGGGACGTTATGATCCCACACGGGTTGTGGTGGTTTTCTTGTCTGAAAAGAAGCTCCTCAGAAGAACCACTTGACTGATACTGACCACAAGCAGGATGAAAGCTTCCCCGATGGACCAGAATGCCACTCTGGTGTTGAGGTCCTCTGCTCTGCTGCGGCCCTGAGCCTCCCTCAGACGGAAGTGCGTCTGATAGTCGATCACAGATTTCAGGGCTTCGTGGATGGAGACGCATGCCGATTCCATCTAAGCAGAAATTCAATGGCTGAGGTCATGCGCACACAAACACAAAGTTTACTAACAATATAAAAAGTATTAGAGTAGCTTTTTATACTGCACAAAGTACCAGAACCTTTTGTACCAGAAAGCTGCACTTTTCCCCTTTTCCCGTATCGAAGGCTCCAGTTTTATGATTTGTGTGCTTAAGACTGGTAACCACTGGACCTAATCGTACTCCAGGACATTCTCCTCTGTTCTCAGCATGTTCTATGCTGTTCCACGCAAAGATAAAGTTACCAATAACTATTACAACACCAATGAACAGAATGTAAACTAGAACATGTCAATTTCAGGAATCATAACTATTTAAAGACTGTGCTAAGGTGATATTAACTAGCAAGGGTACAAATAATAGTTTCAATATTTCTAGCCACTGAATGGGTGCCCCACTCAAATACTCAGAAAAAAATCTGTACACATTTGTGTAGCGCAGAATTTTTCTTAGTGTCACAACTACAGTCAACACCTTAGAATAGCATAAAATGATCAAAAATTGTTAATCTTATTCATTATGACACTTCGCACCTTTATCTTAAGCATGAGAAAAGAGAAACAGGAGGAAAGTTCTGCTGGTTCTCGGCTAAGTCAGCCATTTTTTTCTTTGAATGTGTAGAGGAGAAACACCGCATAATTTAGGAAAAATATACCTGAGTGAGTGCAGTCACTCTGTTTTCATTGGGGAACAATGGAGGGTCATCACCAACTTGAAAGTCAAAGTACACAGTCTTGTGGGTAAAGGTGGAGAACTCGTTGCTGAAACAGAACTTGTAGGTGCCATTTTTGGCAGCTGTGAACGTAAAGCTGTCGTACTGCTTCTTCATCTCTTTGTAGAGAACTGTACCGTCTGGATCCTCCAGACGACAATCGACATCATAGTGTCCCCCAGTCACGACCTACACAGAATATGATTTAAATGAAAAAAAAGTTATATTCACTGTAATACTCCAGTGATGTTTAACCCAATCTCTATTAGTCACATCTGTAGTATATACTCAAGATAATCATTTGGACTCTTAAAAGAATACTCCAGTGTTTTCAACTGACACAACTTAACACTGATTTATTTGGGGAAGAAACATACTTCTTGCAAATATGTGAATGTACACACTAAGCTATGCATAAACGGTTTCATGCACTGTTGCATTCTAAAACATGCCAACACTATAATGAGTCTTGCAGCAAAAGCCGCTATAGCAACAACCAAGACTGGCTGGCTCGTATTTCCAGTAAGCATTGCAATTATACTGCTAAACACTGCGGTTGCAATATTTATCAATATATTAAATTTATTAAATATAGTTTTCTTCAAGTAAAATATCTGAAGTATTTCTTTTAAGGGGTAAACAAAGGTTGTAAAAGGCTCACATAAGAATGAATTACAACCTATATTTATGATACTAAAATCCTGTTAAAAGGGAAGGAAGAAAAATGTACAATACGGGCTCTTTAAGAACATCTTGACAATTTGGTCTTTAATCATCGGCCAGAACAATTGTACTTTTGTTGGATTACATGAAAACCTCAATTCATCAAAACACCCAACTCAACGGAAACTGTGATTGGTCACCCTGTCAAAAACACTACATGTCTTCAATATTGCAGAGACCGATAGCATGATTACAAAAAACAGACAATATATTGTGCAGCCCTACTGTTAATGCCCTTGAATTCAGAAGATACACCAGCTTAACTGTGGTGTACAGTATTTTTAGAACTTCACCTGGAGCTGTGATTGACCAACCTGTCAAAAACACTGTATTGCAGCCTTCTGCAATATCATGCAAAATTGATGACACACAAAATTGTGAAGCCCTGGTGGCCTAGCAGTTAGGGAGCTGCCCCTGCAATCAGAAGGTTGCGAGTTTGAATCCCGGGACTGCTAGTGGCACCTCTGAGGTACCCTTGAGCAAAGAACTGTCTCCACACACTGCTCCCTGGGCACCCACCATAAGGGGCTGCGAACTGCTTCACTTGGTGAATGGGTTGAAAGCAGAGAAGGAATTTGACACTGTTTGATGTGATTACATGTGACTATAAAGGTCACTTTAAAAGTATTACAGAGACTGATCCTGTTTACTGATGATATATCATGCAGCCCTACCAGCTTTGTTTTCAGAAGAAATACCAGATAAGCAGGTGTCTACAGTAGCGTACATAAGATTGTTAAGAAATGCCACGTGTCCTTATGGAACTGCAAAGATGAAGCAGAACGAGTTTGGCCACTCGTAGGGCTTCACATGTCTAGGCTTACCTGGAACTCGAGGGTGCACTTGGTGCCTATTGTAATATCCTCGTAGAAGCACTGCTTGGCGTTGTCTGGCAGCTCAAAGGTGAGCTCGGAGCCCCACACCCAGCCCCACAGCAGCACCTGCACCAGCAGCCTCCTGCCACAGCCACGGAGCCACTCCATCTCGGCCAAGCGTGGAGCCACCAGATCTTTAGGGGTGACAGAAACGGACAGACCTGCAACAGAAAACAGGAGAAAATGAAGAGAAACAAAACAAACACACAATAGAACAGATGAGGTTTTACTGTTCTCTCCACCTTTAAACAACACAGCATCTACTTTGTACCACCTGCAGGCCAACGATGCGTCAGAATAAGAAGCCTAATATCCGCGTTATTTTATAAATAACTTTAAAAAATATTGATAATACTCCCGTTAAACCCAGTTGGGCCGGTTCAGGCGGAGGATAACAGCATTAGCATTAGCATATAAAATGACCTAAAATGAGAGCTTTGAGACGTGGAAAGGAGGCCGTCTACGGCGGTTTTAGCGCCGAGATGCATAATTATTTCAAACCGATCCGGTCAAGAAACAAGGTAATCGAATTTAGCTCTAAAAACCCATGAATAAACAATAAACTCTCCTCAATGAACATCCACTCACCCTATATCCACTACCCGGATGAAGGAAGTGCGCCGGTGGCGATGACGTCACCCCCAACTACTTCCACGTCACCAGCAGGAAGTAAACAGATACCATTCCTCCTGTCTTGACAAATTAATAGTTGATGGCACCATTACTGAGGACCTAAAGAAAATTGCTTACTTTTGTGCTGATTTCTTTAAGAATATTTATTCTTCAGCTTATTCCAGTGAAAAAACAGATTCCTTTTTGGATTCCACTGAGAATTTTAAACTCTTAACAGAAGCTAATAAGTCCTTATGTGAAGATAACATCTTGCATGATGAGGTTCTGTCTGCTATTAACGCCCTGAAAACTAACAAATCACCAGGTACTGACGGATTTACAGCAGAGTTCTACAAAACTTTTGCTGAACAATTATCCCCCTTTTTATTAGAAGTATTTAAAGAAAGTATAGAAGCTGAATCTCTTCCTCATACTATGACCCAAGGAGTAATAACTTTGATTCCAAAACCTAACAAAGATCCCCTTCTGATTGAAAATTGGCATCCGGAAATTTGGTTATGGAAATTATTTTTGCAAATCAATTAGGACTTTATTTAAAAATGGAAACAGTGCCATTAAATTGAAATATGGCACTTCACCACGATTTGATATGTTATGAGGTATACGTCAAGGCTGCCCAATTTCCCCTTATCTGTTTTTGATAGCCTCTCAGGTACTTGCTATCTATTTGAACAATAGTGTTTTACAAGGTATTACAGTCACAGGTACAGTCCAGTCCAGTCCAAAGACACCCCCTGTCCAGTCTAAAGATCCCTCGCCAGTCCCATCCAAAAATCTCTCCCCAGTCCAGTCCAAAGAGCCCTCTCCAGTGCTGGCTGGGTTGTAGGGGATCAAATACTTATTTCACTTGGTGAAATGCATATCAATTTATAACTTTTATATAACATGTTTTTTTCTTGATTTTTGGTTGATATTCTGTCTCTCTCCATAAAAATGAAACTACCTCATAAATTAAGAGACTGTTCATTTTTTTTGTAAGTCAGGAAACTTACAAATTCAGCAGGGGATCAAATAATTATATATATATAATATTTACAGTTTGATAGGGAGAGAGACAGAGACAGAAAGAGAGAGACAGAGAGAGAGTGGAAGAGAGAGAGAGTGGGAGAGAGAAAGAGAGAGACAGACAGATAGGTAGGTAGGTAGATGGATGCATGGATGGATGGATGGATGAATGGATGGAAGGATGGATGGATGGATAGAAAGAGACGGGTAGTAAGGTAAATAGATGATAGATGGATAGACGGATGGATAGTGTCAGGGAAAATTCACATTTATTCATATATTCATATATATTTTTTTGATTACACAGTATGTTCTTTTAATCACATATATTTTGTATATTAAATCTGTATATTCAATGGATACATTATGGTTTATATGTTCTAGATGATTATCTGATTCTTTACTTGTGTAAGAGGGAATTTTGCGGACAAGATCACTAAGTGGGTTTCGTAAAGGGTCCTGGCCAGTAGGGCAAAGGGCATGAGTTTATTGTCTTGGTATTTTGTGAAACAATCTTTCTTGAGCTAAAGTCTCTGAATGTTCTCTAAGTGTTCTTAAGATTATCTCTGTTGTCCTGTCCGAAGTTCTTGTTCAAGGCTGTTTCCATAGAGTTTCCGTCAGAAAAGCGTGGCACCTCCGGGGTGATAAGGAACTTCATGGTGCATCTTGACACACAAGGGGGGCTCCATGGAAACCAGCCCACTGAGATAAGGACAAAGCTGATTTTGATGTTCTAAAGTATAAATATTCTCTGTGAACCTTGAATTGTCAGAGAGAGTTCGGACCTGGAGCTGAGACTGTCTTAGCTGTTCGGTTGTCTGAATTCCTGTCTCACTTCTGCAGAAGGAATAAATCTAATTTGACTTTTGAGCGAAGCACTCTGTTGTCAGTCTGTTGATTTTCTCAAAACCTAGCCATTACAATAGATGGATGGATGGATGGATGGATGGATGGATGGATAGATGGATAGATAGATAGATAGATGGATGGATGGATAGACTTGACCGTTTCTCTCTCTCTCAATACCGTACGAAGGAGACTCGACTGTTTCTCTCTCTCTCAATACCTTACAGAGGAGACTCGACCGCTTCTCTCTCTCTCAATATGTTACAAAGGAGACTCGACCGTTTCTCTCTCTTTCAATATGTAACAGAGGAGACGTGACCGTTTCTCTCTCTCTCAATACGTTACAGAGGAGAGTCGACCGCTTCCGTCTCTCTCAATATGTTACAGAGGAGACTCCACCGTTTCTGTCTCTCTCAATATGTTACAGAGGAGACTCGACCATTTTGGCATGCTCCTCTTTTTTTCTCCCATTGCCTGGCATAGAAATATTCACTATGTGACCAAAAGTTTTGGGATGCTCCTGTTTTTTTCTCCCATTGCCTTTCATAGAAATATCCACTATTTGGACAAAAGTATTGGGACACTCCTGTTTTTTCTCCCATTGCCTTTCGTAGAAATATTCACTACATGGCCAAAAGTATTGGGACACACCTGTTTTTTTTTCCTTGCCTTTGCTTTTCGTAGAAATATCCACTATGTGGACAAAAGTTTTGGGACATGTTTGATGACTCTGTGTGTGTGTTTTGCAGAGAGTATTGCCTCAGTGTGAACACACTGGAGAAGGACTTTTTCCTGCAACTGAAGATGGATTAGGAGGCCTTCCTGCCCGTGGGCCTCATCTCAAGCTTCCACCGCATCCAGGCTCTCACCACAGACCTTGGCCTCATCCTGGAGGTCCCACATCCCCCCTTCTTTTTAACGAGAGAGAATGAGACCTAATAAGAGAACATCGAGAGAGAGAGAGGGAGATCACCACAACAGAGGAACTGGGGGCGAGAGACCTCAAAAGAACAGAGTGAGAGAGAAATAATTCAATTCAATTCAATTTTATTTATATAGCGCTTTTTACAACTTTAGGCAGCAGTTGCCCAAGCTTGGGGAAGGACCCGGGATCGGTCAAGGGCAGTTTCCCACGGAGATCAGTCTAGCAGAGGTGCAGCAGTTTCCCTCGGAGAAAACAGAGGAGAGAGTTAGTTCTGTTTAAATTTGCAGAGGATTGTTAACATCTGGGAGGAGTGCAAGTTACGACTCCGGCATATCTAGCTAGAGCAACCGAGAGGTGTGATGGGCGTGAGAGCGCCCCGAGACTCCGGCGCCCCTCCACTCCACCCTCACAGACCCGAGTGAACGTGAGGGGTGGGGGGGGGACAACACCAGTGTCCAGTTTACTGGACCTCTCTGGTCCCGCCGCCTCCCAGCGCTACACCTTCCATCTAA